>JABUQX010052885.1:40000-47500 GCA_015478945.1 Trachelipus rathkii
TCATCCTTATGTAATTCCAAGCATCTTTCTTTTGAAACCTCGTCATTGGCTTTTAGTACATTTAACCACGTTTCTTTTTACTTTTAACCACTTACATCACCTTTTCATTTCACCACTCACTGTTAACATTCTTACTTCCTACTTTAGCACATCCACATACTTCTTTTGCACTGCTAGCAACCGCTTCCTCCATTTGCTTCCAGATTTGTTCAGTTTCGCATTCAACTGATTTACTTGCGAGCTCTCTTAAATACTTATCCTTATTACTTTGTTCCCTTAACTTTTCACTCTTAATTCTACCCACTTCCTTATTATTATTATTATTATTATTATTATTATTATTATTATTATCATTATCATTATCATTATCATTATCATTATCATTATCATTATCATTATCGATTAATCTATTATTCATTATTATTATTATTATTATTATTAATTATTTATTATTATTATTTTATTATTAATAGAATTAAAACAAAACCAAGATATTAATAAATAACAGGAAAACTTTAAATGTATTAATGCGGTTCTTAATGTATTTACACATTTAAATAAGAATGAGGTGAACACAATTTAAATCTTCCGTATTATAAATTTGTTAAATTAATTAAAATAATAGAAATTTTTAAAATATACTTTTTCAGCTAATCGTCATAGTCATCGTCATCGTTATCGTCAAAAGCTCTTAATCGTCCCATCACTAATTATTATTATTATTATTATTATTATTATTATTATTATTATTATTATTATTATTATTATTATTATTTATTATTATTATTATTATTATTATTATTATTATTATTATTATTATTATTATTATTTTATTATTATTATTATTGTTTTTATTACTTTTATTTTTTTATTAATTATTTTTAGTTTTAAAGAGAATATATATAATATATATATATTATAATATTATATATATATATATATATATACTATATATTATAAATATTATTAATATATATTATATATTATAATATTAATATATATATATATATATATATATTATATATATATATATATAATATTAGTTTGATGCAGCAGATGTCATCTTTTTCGCATCGGCGTGATGCGGATGTTTGAATATAACAAATCCTACTAAGGGTATGTTTTGATATATATATATACTATATATATATATATATATATATATATATATATTATATATATATATATATATAAATATATATATATAATATATATATATATATATATATATATATATATTATTTCGAGTTTTAGCGACAACATAATTATAAATTGTTTACCGGAAGGGTGGCGGGACGGGGTTCCACATCAATATACCACACCTACCTCTTTCCCCAACCCTCCGCTTAATGAAAGAGATTTTAAATGGATTGTAATACTTTTTGCACTAGTATTGAAATTCAAATATATGAAGGCTGTGCTTGAGAAACATCATTTTTTCTGCTTTTCTATTCTGAGAGTCGTTTCTCTTAACCTTCATATATTAGGCTCGCATTGGCTAAATACTCTCTGCACTTGGAACATAGTTGGGGATCAGGCCAAGTATTTTCTTGGCAAGTTTACTAAGCAATGGGTAAACATTTTGGCTTAAACTTTCCAACCAACTGAAGGATCAATCCCAATTGTTCACTAGTCGTTTTCTTGTGATAAATTTCAAATCATTTGCACTAACTCTTTTGGTAATGCGTGTGTTTCTTCATCACTTACTGGCTGTATAAAATTCTTCCAGTGAAATCTGTGTTGGTTCTGTAAGATTTCGTTTTTTTTTTCTTTAATGGGTGGCGAAATTAATAGACTGTTCGAATTGAAGTTTTTTTTTTCAACTGCAACGCAAAGTGACGGTTTAACTTGTTCTAATATTGTGTTAGCAACAAACTTGCCTTTAGAAAGGGGATCCAAGTAAAGTTGCAAATAGTATGAAGGTCATTAATTTCCACAAACCAAAAGCGTTTTTTCTAGCTTTAGTTTCATTACATCTTTCCATTATTCTTAAACCGTCATCATTTTCATTTGAAGATGGTTCTAAAAGCTTCCTTAAGGCGTTGGATTAATTTTAATTACATCGGTAGACAGAAGCTGTAGAAGACGCTGATTTTTTTGGTACTTTCTTCAAATGGTTTCAATACTTAATGCAGTGTGATATGATGTCATTTTTCCACATTAGTAAGAATCTTAACTTTGGAATACGAACTGGCGTACAAAGGCAAGAGGTTTCTTTTGTCAATACCAATTTTTCCATCATTATGAAGTGTACTATTCCAGCGAGTTGGAACGCCTTTGATAACAGTAAGATATGGAATCTCAAGCCGTTTTTGAATTGCCTTCAACTCCTTTTCATTTTCAGAAATATCATAGTAATTTTTATTTATAAAATTTTATATCTTTTATCGACAATAAACATCCGCGCACATCCGCAGGGGCGAAGCGCGGATGAGGATGCGGATGCGGATGCGGATCTTCAATAATGTGCGGATGCTCCGCGGATGCGGATGCTCCGCGGATGCGGATGCGGATGATATATATATATTATATATTATTATTATATATATATAATACTATATATATAATATATATATATATATATATATATATATATATAATATCTATTATAATATAATCCTATATATATAATATATATATTATATATTATATATTATATATATATATATATATATATATATATATAATATATATATATATATATATATATATATATATATATATATATATATATATTTTATTTTTAGTCCGAGAATAAATATATATATATATATTATATTATATATATATAATATATATTATATATATATATTATATATAATATATTATATATATATATATATATATATTGCCAGTCCTTCAATGCTCGATATATAAAATATTCAGTCCCTTCATGCTCGAGAGGGAAATAATTTTCGGACAGCATTCAAACTAGGAACACATATAGCTGGTGGCTACACTGCTGCGGAGCTGCGGATTCATGCCGCTACGCCCATTCAAAGGGTACCTGAGCCCTTTAACTTGGATATGGCTTCAGGTATTTGGAAAATAAGCTGCCGACTCGGTTCAACGAAGGAAGTAGAGTCGGAGCTTACTCTTGAGGAAGATCACGTAGGCCTCCGGCACTGGTGTTGGAACCGAATCTTGAAATCTGTATACAAACGTATAATAGCCCGAGTAAGGTGCCTTTTCCTAGGTTAGCAAACCCATAGAACATGATTATATGGGTTTCAGCATCATCAAAGATGTATGAGGACTCTCCTCCCTTAGGGGTTCCAGATGAAAAAGAAGAAATAAAAGAGTGACATTGGGAATGCATAAGAGAAGAAGACGGAGAAATTATGAAGAATTGATAAGCACAAGGTAGAGAGGGAGTAGGCACATGATGTGGCACATTGCACAGGAGCCTTTGCCGGTGAAAGAGTTGAAACTTGATTACAAACGTATAATAGACCGAATAAGGTATCTTTTTTTCATATGTTTACGAAAAGAAAGACATATGAAATGCATTAGAAAAGAAGACGGAGAAAGGATGAAGATGGAAAAAGAACAAGTTAGAGATGAAGCTCTGCACAGTGTTGGAGACGGAGCAGGTGCGGTACAGTGCTAAGTAAGCATACATTCCTTTAATATACCTATATTGGTGTCATTTTACATGTTTCCGTCCCATAGATCCAGAATTTGCGTGCGATCCAGGAAGGAAAACTGCTTTGGCTTGTCTAATGTATGTTACATCAATCCATATATACTGAAATGACATAGGATGAGTTCTTGAGGAGTCTGGAATATTAAGACACCCACAAGAGATGGGAACCGACCCCCTAAAAGTGATTTTACTCTTAAAAATGAAATGAATCCATCTAATAATAAATTATTACATAGATGATCACTATGTCAGCCTCAAATCTCATTTTCTTTAGGCAGAGGCAGACTAATATATTTCTTTTGCATGATGAAATATTTATATTATGCTTAGAATTTTAATTTCATTTTTATTTCTTTTATTTGTTTTAAAACTTTTAGTTTACATCTATCTTTTGTTTTATTTTTGTTTTTATTTATTTATTTTAAAAATATATTTAAAAAATTATTAAAAATTTTATTTTTTTACTAAAAAAATAATTTTTTATTAAAAACAGGTATTTTACAGACCCTAAGGCAGTAAGTCAATAAAGCAGTAACGCAAACGATCCACAGCATCCCCCTCCCAGCCAGCCATGCACTTAGTGTCAATAAAGTGCATATCTTTTCTTTATTATTTTAATAACAACATAAAAGCATGTTTTGTTTGAACATTACATAAAATTATTATAACAGTTTTGTTTTATTAAATTTTTAAGCTTTTTATTAACAATGTCAATTAATCAATAAATTAATAGATCAAACTCTATTCAACCACTCGTACCACCCCCTCCCTATAATCTGTAATCTATTGATTAAGCGATCAAAGCTATATTTAAACTTAATTTTTTGTATAACATAACATAAAAAATTTCTTTTTTGTGGGGTATGCACATTACAAAATATTGTCAAAAGCATTTTATGATTTAACTAAATTTTTGATTCTTTTTATTAAAAAAATATCAATAAATCAATATATCAAATTTTGTATAAACTTTACGTGAAATTAACCTCACTGTGTAAAATATATTATATAGAACAAAGAACTATCAGGAAAATGGAAAACAAGCTTTCATTTTAAATCATTTATAACATAAGAACTAATACTTTACGTAAAATCTTTTATGATAACCAGACCTACTCTGGCTTAACATACTATCTTAGCACATACAATATATTAATTACGGCAACTCTCTCTCTCTCTCTCTCTCTCTCTCTCTCTCTCTCTCTCTCTCTCTCTCTCTCTCTCTCTCTCTCTCTCTCTCTCTCTCTCTCTCTCTCTCTCTCTCTCTCTCACGGCACACTGTCTGACCTGGTGCAACTAAATTTTTTTTAACTTTTCTAGGTACATCTAAACTAACGTCACCTGATGCTGCTTACACGATTGGGCTTCTTACTGTGCACATGACTGTTTCGACTCTAACATATGCAGGCTTTCATTTCTATGATCAACTATTTTATCGTACGTTGCTTTTAAACTATATATTTCTTTTCTTCTTTTAGTTTCGATGGAAACATTTATATATTTTTGCATCAATTTCTTTTACAACTCTTATCACAAGATAATGTCATTCCTCAGATTGCTGCTTGATATTCTCTTCTAAAAGTACTTTTTCATAACTGGTCCCTTATCACTGTGCGTCATAATGAATGACATCACTGCAATACGATGTGGTGATTGGTCCATTACGACCAATCACAGGTTACGGTCAGTAATATACATATGATAAAGAGATATATGTACAAAGTCCGTAATATTTCAGTTTCATACAAATGATACAATGTGTCAGTGCATAAAGACGGTTCTCAGCAGTTGATGATAGGTTAGTATTATTTTATGTTATATGTTCTTGTTAACTGGTAACTTTTTTTTATTTTCTTTTTAGCAGTGGTAAAGTATATAAATATATAATATAAAATACATATATATATATTATATATATATATATATACTATATATATATATATATATATATAATAATAATATTTATATACTATATATATATTATTATTTATAATATAATATATATATTAATATATATATATATATAAATTATATATATATATATATATATATATATATATATATATATATATATATATATATATATATATATATATATATATATTTTTTTTTTTTTTTTGTTATTTATTTTTATTGTTGGCATTGGTTGTTGATATTTATTATTTACACGCACACATACACACACTCACACACATCTATATTAATTAAAGAGACACTTTACTTATTCTCTGATAAGTATCTTAATACATTGTGTAATGCATCCTTTCAGTCTTACATGACTGTTATTTCTAAAACGTCATGCATCTGTGTCTCGATTTCAAAGCCGTCTTTTGAAAAAATTTATATTTTAACATTTTTATTTTTGATGGCTAAGATTTTTATATTTTTCACATATTTTCTCTTAAGTTTTTATTATTCTTCTATACATTTATATTTTGTTTAAAGTTTTATTTATTTATTTTATGTTTTATTTTGTTTGTTTTTTTATTATTTTATGTTTTATTTGACATTTATATTTTGTTTAAAGATTTTTTTAATTTGTTTAAAGTTTTATTTATTTATTTTTGTTTTATTTTGCTTGTTAAGTTTTTATTGTTTTATAAGTTTTACTTTTACAATTATATTTTGTTTAATGTTTTTATTATTTTGAAATATTATTATACATTTACAGTTTTCTATTATTTATTGATAAATATTTTTTTTGTTACAACTTTTTTTTTTTTATAAAATTTTATTTTTTATTTTAACACTTTATGCTTTTACTTAAATTTTTAAATTTTTTTTATTAAAAATATGTAATTTATTGACCATAAACTAAGGCGGTAAAGCAGTAGCGCAAACACCATAACTATCATTATATTACCTACCTGAACTAAGAACATAGAATTTCATAACATACCTTTCGTACGAAAAAAACTGCCAAAATTAGCAAAGTACACTGATTAATATCGGTAAAGTAACTAACATTACAACAAAACGTAACCTATCCCACTACTTTTCTATCATATGTATAGCATATCAATGATAATTTAACATTATCATAGTAATATGTAACAAAACTTGACAAAAATGTTTCTCATATCATAACCTAACTAACATATTGAACTACGAATAAATGCTAACACAGCAAAGTTTTTAGCTTATCAACAAATATCAACATAAATAAAGAACCTAACCTAACTATCATATTGACCAACGAATAATTGTTGACATAACAAAGATTAACAACAGTAAAGCTAACATTATTATTATTATTATTATTATTATTATTATTATTATTATTATTATTATTATTATTATTATTATTATTATTATTATTATTATTATTATTATTATTATATTTATATTATTTATGTTATTTATATTATTTATATTATTATTATTATTTATTATTATTATTATTATTAAATTATTATTATCTATTATTATTATTATTATTTTATTATTATTAGTTATTATTATTATTATTATTATTATTATTATTTTTATTATTTCACTTAGATTTCAAAACACCAATAATCCTTATGGACACTTCGACTATCAGACCATGACTAAAATATTGAACCAGTGAATATGTTATCTACGTCACAACTAGACACTACGCAATATTAGTAAGCTCATGGGTTACCAATCAGAGAGCTGTATTTCTATGACGTCACTGATGGCCAATGAGAGTCAAGGAATATCATCATATTGATGTAGTAATATAATGTTATTTTGGCGATTTTTGTTGTTGTTTGTTCTTTATTTCAGCGAAGAGGGGGTAACCCTTTAACCTAAGGGAGTATAAGATGCAAGGTCTTAGCCTTTGGTTGAGACCTTAGTTATTCGCTATTTAGTATGTTAACTACTTT
>JABUQX010052885.1:67500-85000 GCA_015478945.1 Trachelipus rathkii
AAAAAAAAAAAAAAAAAATTTAATAGAAAGTCTATTTATTTTAACGAGAAACCAATAAAAGGTCTCTAAAAGGCATTTTACCATCTAAATAGGCCTTTTAATCATATTACTTTTAATTAATTAACATAATTTTTATTTTTTTATTTTTTTACATTTTCCTATGTGAAATTTTACAAGGATTCCAAAAATGTATTCCTTTTCGCTGTAGCTATTGTAGTTTTTGAGATATATTTTTTTTTTTTTTTTTTTTTTTTTTTTTTTTCATTTTCCGTACTAGAATTGGACCAGCATTCCACCAATGCTATTCCGTTTACTGTAGCATTAATAGTTTTTAAGATACATTTGACGGATTCGGGACCCTGACCTATATATATATAATATATAACCGCCGGTATATATATATAACTATACATATATATAATATCATATACCATATCTACAATCCATACGATAAAATATATATAACCTATACAATCCAAAATGATTACATATATATCATACTATATCATATATATATATATATATATATATATATATATATATAAACGGTTTATTCGCATACTACTATATATCAACATATATATAACATAGATACATATATATATATATATACTACTAACATACCATACTAGAGACATATAACCCTATATACTAACCATACAAAGTTATCACTGTAAATAACCGATCGCTATATATATATATTATAATATAACCTACTTACAATATATATATATACTATACTATATATACCTAATATATATATATATTATATCCACTAGTATATCGTTCAACATATATTTATAATTTAAATTTAAAAATAAGTATAAACGCATTTTCGGTTTATATTATACATAATTGTATATTACGCAGCAAAAAATTAAGGTGCTCTGTACATTCGTAGTCAAGAGAGAGAGAGAGAAAGAGAGACATGCGGCGCAGAGGGAGGATAGGATAGAGTCGGCGGACGGAGGATCGGTGAGGGAGGGGACGAGGAGGAGAGGAGAGAGGGGAGAGATATGAGAGAGAGGAGCAAGATTCGACAGGAAAGGGCGATGAGAGAGGACAGAGCCGAGAAGAGACGAGAGAGACGAAGAGAATACCGGCTGATATATCCCGAAGACGCGAGAGAGACGAGCGACGAGACAGATCCAGGAGACGAAGAGAGAGAGAAGAGAGAGAGAGAGAGAGAGAGAGAGAGAGAGAGAGAGTTCAGAAAAATAAAAATAATAAAAAAATAAAAAAATAATATGTGTATCCTATTGATACCTTTCCGTAACTTGGCTGCGTGACACAAAGGGCATAAGCCACTTACGATAAAGTCGAAAATGGAATGTCTTTTCATTGTTACGTGGCCTTACGAGCGGCGAGTAGGTCGTGCATGTGGATCTAGAGAAGTCTGCTTCAAGTAATCTGCAGTGTAAGGCTCCTTTTTCGCGACTTTATATTTCGTATCGCCAAATTTTATGAAATTTTGATTGTTTATGATTGTTTAGGAAAAAATTAATTCACTTTATAGGTTTTATATATCACCTAACATCCATTTATTACATTACATTATCAAATAAACAGTCCACAATATCCATAACTAAGATTTATTAAAGTTTTAGCGATATAGAGCTCGCTAAAACTAGAGCGTATACAGTTTCAACTGTGTGTCGGAGTTTTTAGAAGAAATTAATCTTTGGCGGAGAAAAGTTTTTTTTCTTCTTTTTGTCATTCTCTGTCGTATTTCAAGTTTAATTAAAAATAGTTTGGAGAAATTGAAAATTTTTATAAAACTTACTCGCATAAGATAGTTTTAATTTTCATACAAGAGTTTGTAGGGTCAAAAAATAGCTTAGAAAAAAAATATATTTATATAAATGAATAAATAAATAAATAAATAAATAAATAAATATGAATAAGTCTTGACTTGAGAACTATACAATTATCTCTTTTCTGAGCTTTGATGGTTGCGAGTGAAGTCACTTTACAAGATTTTCATTGTCTTTTTATCTTATATATTTTTTTATTTTATTGACGCTTAATTATTAAAATTATTGATTATATATTACGCTTAATTATTATTATATTATTATTATTATTATTATTATTATTATTATTATTATTATTATTATTATTATTATAACAAACAAAAAGTTTTGTAAGATAAAACCTTTAGTACTAAAATTGATAATTTGATTGAATTGAGGAAAAACCAAGGATAAATCTGATAATTTTCTCATACTACTTACTAAAGTATCAATAATAATAATAATAATAATAATAATAATAATAATAATAATAATAATAATAATAATAATAATAATAATAATAAGCTTCCGAAGCAGATTATATTTAAATGAATAAAAAATCTTCCCACAGACTATACCACTGAGTTGCTGATTTACAATGCAAAACAACAGCTGATTATATGAATTTTGAGCAACCATCAGTTTACCGCTGACAAAGTTTTGAAAAAGGCAAATAAAATAAACAAAAGAAAATAAAAAGAAAGCATAGAGAGAATAATGAAGAATAATGAATAAATACGAAAAAAAATGAAAAATGAGAAGAGCAAATCATTTTGACTAAATAACTACAGATCTAATAGAGGACACATCAACGAACGTTAACACTCTTGTGTGTGTGTGTGTGTGTGTGTGTGTGTGTGTGTGTGTGTGTGTGTGTGTGTGTGGAGAGAGAGAGAGAGAGGAGAGAGAGAGAGGAGAGAGAGAGAGAGAGAGAGAGAGAGAGAGAGAGAGAGAGAGAGAGAGAGAGAGAGAGAGAGAGCCCCAAAAGGACACGCCGGTTGCTTAAAGCAGGTGGTAGATATCACAGCATATTTTTTTACTTTTTCGTAACTTTTCTCAGATAATATTCATATAATTTCATATCTTATGAATGTTTATTATAAATATACATTAGTTAATATTAATTCTCATGGAATTGTTTAGAGTAGAAATATGTTAGAAGTAACATTTCCCTGTTGATATCTTTCGAGGCGTTTCCCCCAAATGTCTCCCTCTCCCTTAACATTTCGGACCCCGCGTCCCACTTCCCACTGGAAGATATCAATCTTCTAGAATTTACTTTCAGTTATTTATCAGTATCTAGATTGTTTTTACATTTTATAATTTTTTAATGATAACTTTATATTATGATAATAAAGTTTATAAACTTTTTATTAAAGTTTAGGCATAAGTTTTAAAAATGCGTAGAAGTAAAATTTCACAGTCGATTATTCCAAGAGTTTGTCTCATCTTTGCCGATGTGTCTTCGAACTCGTCTGAATTCGTTTGTCTGTGGTGGAGAGTGGGTGACACGGTACATTCTTTCACACTTGACTTGACCGGGATTTTTTTTTCTATTATTTAAATATTACTTATTTATTATTATTATTATTATTATTTATTATTATTATATTATTATTATTTATTATTATTATTATTAATTACTTTAGTTTTATTATTTTTAAATTGTAATTTAAGGAGTCAACTGTCGTATTTGTAGCCTAGCAGACTAATTATTTGTGTTAGTGAAACCAATATTCATATTTAATCCGTTTGTAGTAAACACGTTGCATATTTAACTTAGTAACACAGTGATTTAATAACGTTAAGAATTCTTGAAAAATAAGTGCTTTGATTAAACTAAAAAATTGTGAAATTAAACTGGGTAAGTTTGTTATATTATTATTATATTATTATTATTTATATTATTATTATTATTATTATTATTACTATTATTATTGAATTTAATTTCTTTTTGTAATTATTACTTTATTATTATTACTTTTACTAATAACATTGGGATATATACTATATATATATATACTATATATATATATAATATATCAGTATATATATATATTATATATATATATATAATATATATATATATATATATATATTAATATATATATATATATATATATATATATATATATAATTGTGTGTGTGTTTAACGTTTTAATTTGTGTGGTTAATTCTCTTTCCTATTTTTTTTTTTTTCCCCCAAAGTTTTTTTTTTCCCCCGGGGAAAGCAGACTCAAGGTTCGGACGAAATTGAGAGGTCTTCCTTTCCTCCCCCCCCCACCCCCCTCCCCCCCATGTTTTTTAAGGTGGTGTTATTTGATTTAAAATTGGAGGTGGTTATTAAAAGAAACTCCGCCCTGTCTGGGGTGGCTAGAAAAGTACTGGATCCTTTCCTTTTCATCTCCATTTGGCCCGTTACAATAACTTGCTTATTATTTACAAATTAATAGTGCTCCATCTTATAATTGACCCCTCTGAAATAATTATAAAATTAATTTTATAAATTTAATTTTAAAGTTTTTCATTGTGTCTTATTAAAAGGTACTTAAAAGTACCGTTAATATATCTATCCTAAAACTTATAAATCATTATAATAAAATAATTTTATTTTTGTTCTTCAAATAATAAGAAAACGTCTTGAATTGATTTTAACAAAAGCAATTGGTAATTATATTGATTATATTGATGTAGTGAAGTAATGGGGGGAACACGTGTTGAGGGATTGTGAGGGGGACAGATGGCCTGATTGAACAGAAGGGGTAACCTGGGGAACGTTTTAAGATTAAGGGGAGAAAGAGGAGAATTTATGACGATAACTAAAAAGACGCAAAAAATAAATTAATTAATAATAAATTAATTAAATAAATAAACTTGATTGGTTGCTCCATGGACGTAGTCACGTGTTAGAAAAATGCAAGCAAGTGTTACATTTTTGAATTTGAATATATATGCGTCATGCTCATTTTCTCAGAACTTTTCTTTATTAACGTGTATATATATATATATATATATATATAATATTATATATTATATATATATATATATAATATATAATATATATATATATATATATATAATATATATATATATATATATATATATTATTATATAATATAATATATATATATAATATATATAATTATATATATATATATATTATATAATATATATATAAATATATATATAATAATATATATTATATATATATAATATATATATATATATATATATATATATATATATATATATATATATTCTCGTTTTCCTGCTAGATCTAAATTTTTTATTGGTAGAGTTAGGTTAAGCCATTCGTTAAATGGTAAAAATTCGTTAAAATCAAACCTTTTAAATAAAAAAATTATAACTATAAAAAATTCTATTTAATTCATTTTTCACAAAGATAGCAAACATGAAAATATATATATATATATATATATATATATATATATATATATATTATATATATATATATATATATATTATATATATATATATATATATATATATATATTATTATATATATAGTGTGGGGCGTGGGTTTTGAGTTGGAGGGTTCAGACCCCTTGATGAAGCTTTCAGCAATTTTTATATCTTTTTAAATTTTATTTTCTATTTTTATTATAGTAAAAATTTAGAAATTTAAAAATTCCCCCTCGAAATTTCCCCACATATAATATATATATATAATATATATATATATATATTACTATATATATATATATATATATATATTATATATATATTAATATATATATATACTATATATATATATATATATATATATAATATATATATATATATATATATAATATAATGCGTGATGCATGGAAAAACATTTTTGCATTATGAACACTGCAGAAATATTTTTAATTTTGCAAACGAGCACATTCACACACTCACAAACCAATGATAAAACATTGCGGAAAGGAGGCCGGGGGTGAGGGGTCGATTTGTGTTTCAGTGATGTGGCGTGTGCTCGCGCGGCCTGCTCTTGAAAAGTTATCTATTCTTAATGTTGGTATTAGCCGTGTTCATGCGTTCTTTTTGTTTTTGTTTTTCTTTCCGTCCAGATTTTTATTTCCACCAATGGTCATAGATATTATGGCTGCGGTTGGGGGAGAGGGGGTCAGAATCTGTCCCCCTTTCGAAATTTTTATACGTTCTATATAAAAAAGAAAACTTTAGAAGCTAAAATTAAAAGGTTCTCAACCTCTCATATATATATATAATAATATATATATTATATATAAATTTTTTTTTAAATTTTATAAATTTTTTATATTTAATATTTAATTAATTTAATTATTTATTTTAATAAATATATCCAATATAGATATAAAAAGATGGGGCTATTATCTAAACAATACTAGTTGTATATTTTTGATATATATATATATATATATATATATATATATATATATAGCATATATATATATATAGCTTTAGATAAAAACATTCTGATTCCGGATGTAAATATTCGACTTTACACAGAATTAATTTTAAAAAAAAAATTTCGATTGTTTTTCAGCGGAAACTTTTTTATTTTTATTTTATTTTTAGATTTTTGTTTTTGCTGCGAACATTTTTCTCACTTTTTAAAACCAAAGTTTTTGCCAAGTTTGGAAAACCTTCTTCACAATTACTTCCGTTGTTTTTATTTAAACTTTGTGAAGATTTTTGAAGCTGTTTTACATGTATGATAACGTTGTTTAAGTAGGCCTTATTTATTCAGTGATTTGGCGTCATTTTTTTTTAAAAAAACCCTGATCGACTTTTTCTTCTTGCATTGTTTCGTGAAATTGGAGAGAGAGAGAGAGAGAGAGAGAGAGAGAGAGAGAGAGAGAGAGAGAGAGAAGAGAGAGAGAGAGAGAGAGAGAGAGACTATAGAGAGAGAGAGAGAGAGAGAGAGAGACTTGGAAGCAATTCTTTTAAAGATATGATCTCATGTTACAACATTTTTCGGTTGACGTACCACCCACATAATTGAAAGCAATATATTTCCCATTATAAATTCTATACCACCACCAGGATGGAAGGGAAGTAATTTATGATCTTATATTATAATAGTACTTCTAATTATACTCAGAACCGATTGTAATGACCCTAGAGTGTTTCTGATCGTTTATAACCAATTACAAATAGTTTTCACTTCAATCAGTTTTCCCTCTTTTTGGCATTAAGAGGATGTTACAGATCTGAACTATCTATGGGTCAATTTAAGGTGTAATTTAAATTCAAAATATTTTTTGGATGGTGATTGTCTTCTAGAGAGCTTGATGAGTTTTTTTTCTTTCGTATTACGTACAACCTGGGAGTCAATGAGGTTATGTGGAATTTGTGTGCAAATTTGTTTATTAGGCTGATATTTTCCGCATGGGAAATGAGACAGTGGGAATGTGGGTTTTCGTGCTCGGTGATATAAAGCAATTTTAGTGGAGAATCTGAAAGAACATAGTCTGATTTCTCAAAGAACAGTGCACAATGCTATAAGATCTCATGAAAGTATTCATAAAGTTCCTATCACTCAAAAAATGTTGACAAATGTAAGAGCTGCCCATAGGAGATATGAAGAACATCTCATAGAGTCAAAACAGAACCAAAAAGAAGAAGAGAATAAAGGTTTGAACAAAAGAAAATTATCCATATAGATCAATAAACTTGAAGAGCAGAGAAAGACGTTAAAACTGAAAGTTTTTGACAGAAGAAAGACGCTATAAAATCAAAACTTCAGATGCTTGAGAAGAAAAAGTTAACCTGAATCTCCCCATTTAGAACTTTTTGTGATCACAATGGACATTATTCACCTAGGATATTAAGGTAAGCTTTTAATTTATTTTCTTTTTGTATAAATATAACTGTTTATTTTGGAAAAATAAAAGGAGTGCGTTGGAAGGATATGGGGAACGTATAGGCTAAAAAAAAAAAAAAAAAAAATATTTTTTTAAATTCATCCATGATGATGAACAATTTCTAAAGTAATTTTCCACTACTTAGATGGGTGAACTGAGTAAAAAGGCTGCAATAATGATTAATGGATATTTTATACGCCAAAAATAAACTAACGAACACGCTGGTCAGGGAAATTTGCGGATTTGGTCAGGGAAGTCAGGGAATTCAAATTTTCAGTGTTGAAGCCTGATATGGGGATGAAGATGCAAACCACAAACCTCTTGTGTGTAAAGAAACTTGCATAGTAACTGAGCTACAAGTACTCATAAACATAGTCCTTTTTACCAGGACAAAGAATACTGAATTAATCATCATCGAAAAAATTGACAACACAAGTTTGTTTATCCATAGACAAAACTTTCCCAGGATCAAAGTATTAATGGAGTACCATAAAACAGTTTATCAACAGTAGTGGTTAGTAGTTACTAAAAGAAGCTCTTAAAAATAAAGAAGTTAATTAGTTATTCCAAAGAATTAAATTATACCCCAATTGCTATTAATGTTCAAATATATTTTGAACATGATAGGTGAAAGAAGGAAGTATAAGGAGAGATATTTATTTAAAATTATAGAAGCATAAACAGAATGATACCAGAGAAATGAAGATGAAGAGAAATTGATGAATTGTTGCTTAGGTATTGGGAATTTTCAAGAAGAGATCACTAAAGAATGTATAAAAGATTTTTGATCTAATGGAAGAATGTATTAGCATAAGTTAATAAAGATAAAGGATGGAACAGTAGTAATGAAAAAAGAAGCTGTTATGGAGAGATGGAAGGAATATGTTGCAGAATTATTTAGAGATTATTAACCAACCTTTAAACATCCACTCTGTGGAAGATATGGAAACTGTTGTAGTGAATATTAAAACCAAAAAAGTGGTTGGTGAGAAAGGAATTGTGTAAAAAATGTTGAAGACTTTGTGAGAATATGCTATTCAGATGTTAATAAATAGGTTTAGCATATTAGATCTGTGAATCTGGAAATGTAACATTGAGAGCAAATGTGTAAGTTCATTTTCATTGTGACACCAAAAAACACATCAAAATGTTAAACTGAAAATCTTTGTGTTATTAGTATTATGATCCAAGTAACCCCTCCTCATATAGGGCTTTGCATGTGGGTAGTTGCAAATGTGTTAAAAAAAAAAAAAAATAAGGGCTGTGTTGGCAAGGAATAAAATTTGACAGTAAATATCTGTATAAAAATATGAACATTATATGTATAAAATTTATTTAAAAATTGAATTGAAATATGAATATTTGAGTGAAGGGAAAAGGAGGATTTTGATTACTGAAAATATGAAGAATATAAAATGTTTGGGTTTGAATCATAGAAATGAGCGTATTATTTAATGAAAGGAAAATCCTTTCTCCTCTTCTTCTTTTGTGCAACGAATCCTAAATGTTTCTAATTGGGAATGGAATATAATAATAAATTTGAGTCACACTTACATGTAAAAAGAGTTTCAATAATTTTCACAAATGCACGAACCTTTTTCTCTTCTTGTCGATTTTGGTGATGTATTTTTTAAAAAAATGGGGGGGGGGGGGGGGGGTTGATATATAAATATATATTATATATATATATTATATATATATATATTATCGAGTTTTAAAGATAGATAGATGGATATTTTATATATATTTATAATATATAATATATATATATATATATATATATATAATATATATATATATATATTATATATATATATATATATATATAATATATATATATATTATATATATATAGTGTGGTTGAGTTGGGGCCTGCTAAATTTAATCCCTAGGAATGTTTTTTGCCTTCCTCATCCTGAGTTGGGGCCTGTCATACACTACTTATATCTTCAGGTGAAATTGTATGAATTGTCTTGGTACATGGAATGTTAAGGGAATAAAAAAGTAGAGCAGAGAGGTGATGGGATGTATTTAGAAAGGGTAAATTTGATTTGCTTGCTGTGACCCGAAACATAGATGTGTGGAAATCCTGCAATATTGATGTGGGGTTGAACTTTGTGTGGTTTGGAGTGGAGAGGAAAGAGCAAAAGTGCAATTCTAAATGAGGTGACCTGTGACAAAGAGTTATGGTGATTTGGTTTGTGAGTTCTGATAGATTCTAATGCTGAAGGACGGTCTTTTCTAACAAAGGTCGAGGTTGCTGGTATGGGAACAAGACAGGTTCGTCTTCCTCAGCTTCCTGTTTTATCACGTTTTCTTTTATCAGCTATTTTTTATTCTTGGTAATATAAACATTTTGCTTTTACTTAAGAAGAAAAAAAATTGTTGGTTTCTTTTATGTTGATCAAGTAATGGCTCTTGTCTACATATTTTAAGTTTTCTTTAGGGTCTACTCTTCATAAGGAAATATTCTCCCAGATTGAACAAGACGACCTTGTTTTGGTGGGACAGTACAGTTTTTTTTTTCCTCTTTCTCGGCCATCCCGTCATTTTAATAAAAAGTGCCAATTTTGTCCTGTAAAAAAAAAAAAAAGGAAAAAAAAAAATGTTCAAAAATGTTAGTAGATTTCAGGAGAAATTAATAAAACGAATTTTTTTTTGAGGTATTTTCAGAATTTATATGAACAGATATGAGTGTGTCAACTAGTGGTAGTGCAGTTAAGGAAAATTGAATGTTCAAATGTTGCCACGAAGGAAGCCACCTGTGAAATGTTCAAGTGTGTGCCACTAAGGAAAACACCTGAATGGAAAAAAATACAGGACAGTCTGAGTAGGGAACTAACTCTTTACATGCACAGAAACAGAAGAAATTAAAAGTTCAATCATGAGACTCTCTTAGCAACTATAAATGTAATGCTTTTGGATACATAGAATACACAGAACATTTCTGTTTGATAGATTTTTAATACTTTTGTATCATTGTAGAGTTTATTCTTTTTCTTAAAGAAAGTACACCATTTGCTGTGAGAGGGAGTACAGCACTTGATATTCTCACAGCAAGTGCTGTACTCCCTCTCACAGCAAGGGCTGTCTTCAAGAGAGTACAACACTTGCTGTGAATATTTTTTATTATAACAGATATAAATGTTGTCAAAGGAGAAATCTAGGTTAAGTTTTGAAGCAATGAGGGCTATGTTAGTTGTGAGAAAGAATTGTATCGTGGAGTGTGATATTTTTATGAAAATAGTTGAAAGACTGAAATTTCCTGTGTAAGATTACTTTATCAGAGAAATATTTATGGTACGATTGTGATAAAATACAGTCCCTCTTTACATCTAAATAAATTGTTTTTTTTTTTTTTTTTTGTTCTGTCACTGAAGAATAATAGTAAGCTCAATATGTCTTTATGCAATTATATATATATTATATATATATATATATATATATATATATATATATATATATATATATATATATATATATATATATATATATATAATATATATTATATATATATATAGTATATATATATATATTATATATATTGTGTAAGAATAAATGGTGTCAATGGTGATTGGTTTAGGATTAATAGTGGAGTGAGACAGGGTTTGTGTTATGTCTCCTTGGTTATTCAATTTGTATATGGATGGGGTTATGATAAGAATTCGAGGGTGGGGATCGGAAGGAAATGGTGTTAGAATGATGGAGATGAGTGGAGGGTGCCCTACCTATTTATATGCGGATGATTTGGTTTTGTGTGGCGATTGAAGAGAGTTTGAGAGGATTGGTAGAGGATTTTGGCAGGGTATGTAAAAGGAGGGGTCTTGAAAGTAAACCTAGATAAGAGTAGGGTTTATGGTTGTTGAGTGAGGACAGTCCTAGTGTGGAAGTTTGGTAGATGGTGAGCAGCTGGAGCACGTGTTTGAGTTTTAAATATTTAGGGTAATGTGTTGGATGAAAGGGAACGGATGGATGCAGAGTGGTAGTAGGAAAGTTGTTGAATGGTAAATAATAATTTGCCTGGTGCAATTAAATCGGTTGGTGAATGTAAAGGTGCTAAGTTCTTGGTGCGGTAGAGTCTTACATGAGGGTATGTTGTTACCGTGTTATTGTATAGTTAGTGAGTACTATGGGTCTGGAATCAGAAATATAGATCTAAAGTTCAATGTGTTCAGTTATGGACAATCTTAGGGCATGCTAGGTGTGAGAAGAATTGAATTAAAATGAGGAATGAACGTATTAGAGGTTGTGTGGTGTCGAAGAAAGGGGTAAATGAGAGAATAAATGAAAGTCTGTTGAAATGGTTTTGTCACGTGGAAAGGATGAATGATAGGTCCGGTTGGTTAAGCGATGTATAGTGGAGAGTGTGTTGGGAAACGACCGGTGGAGACCAAGAGAAAAGTGGATTGAGTCCGGTGACGAATGTCTGAAGAGAGAACTGTGAGTTTTGGCAGAGCGAGACTAAAGGTGCATGATAGGAGAGAGTGAATGGCGGGGTTTTTGTATGGGGGCATGGGTTGTGGCCCCACTGGGCCAAGGGATGAGCCCTTACACTGAGGATTTACCATAGTGAGGGTCCGTCGCGGGGTCCCATGAAGCTTTAGGGTGGATTTCTGTCTGTGACGAGTTTCCACTAATTAATGGTACACGAGGGGGTGGTAAGGCCTTGGGGCTTTTCTTTCGACATTTGTCTAACTCTTCCTACTGCTTTTCTTTTCCGATGCTTGTAGCGCTCCTTACTCCCAATTTTGGGAATAAGGTAGGTGAAGAAAGAAGAAAGAAGAAATATATATTATAATATAATATATATATAATATATATATTATATATTTTATAATATATACTATATATATATATATATATATATATATTATATTATATATATATATATATATATATATATATATATATATTATATATATATAAAAAAATAACTATACTTTTTCTTGTTGAACATCAAATATCATAGTATATAATTACTTAATATTCATTGAATTTTTCATTATTATTTTGGTATATATTATATATAATATAATATATATATATAATATATATATATATCATATGATATATATATATATATATAATATATATATATATATAATATATATTATATATTATATATATGATATATATATAGTATATATATATATATATTAATATATTATATATATATATATATATATATATATATATATATATATATATATATATATATATATATATATATATTATGATGAGACCTTCCTAAAGAGGCAACTCAAATGTGTTGTTAATCTCAGTCTTTGATAAGAAGTCAAATAACCTTTTGTTATATCAAATTTCTTGAATCTTAAAAAATTACATACTAAGATTCAATTTTGCTGCTTCATTAGCTTATATTCCTTTTAATAATTTTTTATTAAATAATAATAATAATAATAATAAATTCCTTTAACACTTCTCCCTAATTTCTTAGACTTTCTCCCTCTATGTGGTTTTCTGCTAATTTCCTGACCAATTTTTTCCCCAACACTTGATGATGTCGTAATTTTTTTTAGTATTGGTATACTTGCAATCCAAATCCAGACTCGCTCCTTGATTAATGCCGCCATCTTCCTATTAATCAGAATAGAGTTGACTTCTTTTTAATTGTCTAGTTAGTCTTCAAGCTTAATTTCCTCCCTTCATGGATCTTTGCACACTTACCTTGAATTTTGGTTGTATTACATTCCAATAAACTTAATCAAGTCCTTTATTTTTATTTCAGATCTTTCCTAACAATGATGCCAACTTCACTTTAGAGGAAGGCATTAAAAGTGAAGAGTTAGATGAAAAGGCACCTATAAAGTTGGAGTTGAGAGTATCGGAGAAGGAATCCACGTTAGGCAAAGAACTGGTTAACAATGATGTCATAAAAACCGAAAATCTGACAATGATTGAGAAGAAATCTTGTGCTCACCACTTAAAGGTTTGTTAATTTAAATTTATTACCTTTTACTCGATTTATAAACAAGTTAAGTTTTTTTTTTATTATTATTATTATTATTATTATTATTATTATTATTATTATTATTATTATTATTATTATTATTATTATTATTGGCTGTAATGAAGAGGTGATAGTGATATGTGTTGGTTTCATGGTGTAAGAATAAATAGGCATTCTGGGGATGAGACAACTAGTAGGGAAGAGGTAATAGTTAGATTAAGAAAGTTGAAGAATGGTAAATCAGAAGGGATTGATGGAATCACGTGTGGTCAAGAATTGAGGCGAGATTGTGATTGACTGGGTATGAAAATTGTGTAACAAAGTGTTTGTATAGGATATAGTCTTAAAGGATTGGAGGAGAGCAGTAATAGTACCTTATATAAGGGTAAGGGAGGTAAGGGAAACTATAGGGAGATTAGTTTTGAGTGTTACAGGGAAGATATATGCTGGTATTTTGGTTGGAAGAGTGTGTAGGGTGACTGAGGGACTGATTGACGAAGAACAAATTGCATTTAGAAGTTGTAGAGGATATGTAGATCAAATTTTTACATTCAAACAAATTAGAGAGAAGAATAAATTGTATTTAGGTTTTATAGACTTGCAATAGAAGTACGACATGATTAATAGGGAAACTCTATGGCAGGTGTTAGTGATATATGGTGTTGGTGGTAGGCTTTTAAATGGAATCAAAAGCATGTATGTCGATAGTGAAGCGTGTGTAAGTATAAATGGAGTGAAACGTGAATAGTTTAATAATAGTGGAGTGAAGCAGGGATGTGTTATGTCTCTATGGCTATTTACTTTGTATTTGGATGAAGTATTGAAAGAATTTGAGGTACGGGAAGGTGTTAGAGTGGAAGATAGTGGATGGTGCCTTGCTTATTGTCCCTGATGATTTGGTTTTGTGTGGCGAATTTGAAGAAAGTTGGAGATGATTGGTAGAGGGGTTTGGCAGGGGTGTATAAAAGGAGGGTTTTGAAAGTAAATGTAGATAAGAGTAAGGTGATGGTAGTGGGTGAGGGGAGTCTGCGGTGTGAAATCATGTTGAATGGTGAGGAATTGGAACAAGTATCCGAGCTTAAATATTTAGGCTATGTATTGGATGAAATGGGAACGGATGATGCAGAGTATAGTAGTAGGAAAGCTGTGAATGGTAGGACAGTGTCTGGTGCAATTAGATTTTTGGTGAATACAAAGGGACTAAGTCTTGAGTGCGCTAGGGTTCTGCATGAGGGCATGTTGTTACTGGTGTTAATGTATAGTAGTGAAACTATTGTTTGTAATTAGAGGTAGAGTTCTAAGGTGCAATCTGTTCAGATGGACAATCTTGGGGCCGTATTAGATGTGAGAAGAATTGATAAAATAAGGAATGAATATTTTAGGGAGTTGTGTGGTGTGTAGAATAACGAGAGAATAATAATTGAGATAATAAACGAGTTTATTAAGACTGTTTGGTCATATGGAATAGATGGATGGATGGATGGTAGTTTGTTAAGCAGATATAGTAGTAAGTGTGCAGGGTGTCGACTGGCTGGGAGACCAAAGGAAAAGTGGAGGGTCAGTAAAGGAGTGTCTGTAAGAAAGGAATGTAAGTTTGGAAGGAGCGAGAAGAAAGGTGCATGATAGGAGTGAATGTCGGGGTTTTGTGAGCGGATATGGTTGTGGGCTTAACCCAGGGTATCAACCAAATTGATGAGATCCACAAGTTGGGCTGCCGTCAAGTGTTTTTGTAAGCCCTGGTTGGTTTTTTTGGGGGGGGGGGGGCCTGAATGGTCTCTCACTTAATGGTATGAGGGGAAGGTGTGGAGCCTTTCCTATCGACTTACGTCATGGTCTTCTACTTAGCTTTTTCATTTCCATGCATGTTACGCACCGTACTCCCACCTGTGGGAAATGAATGGAAGATAAATAAAGGAAGAATTATTATTATTATTATTATTATTATTATTATTATTATTATTATTATTATTATTATTATTATTATTATTATTATTGTTATTATGCAGTTTTTTGTTTCAGTTTTTATTTCAATATGACTGTAATTTGTACAAATTATTCCTCCAATTCCTGCTTGGGAGTAACTCCAACTGTTCTCATTCTATTCCTCACAAAGATGACGTCATCATTTAAATTCCTGAGTTTATGTTTCATCCCAGAATAATGCAAATTCTCTCCTACCAAAAATTCTTACTACTTAGAAAAATACTATTTTTTTGGTTCCTCTTCTTCCCACTCATTCTTCACTCTATCAAAAGTTATAACTAACTTTGCTCCTTCCTCATCGCATGAGTTCAATTTATTACCATATATGCTAGGCAAGCGATTTCTTCTCGAATTTTTTCTCTCTTTGAGCTTCTAAGAGGGTAAGTTGTTCTAAGGCACCGCACCACACCACTCCAATTACTTGTTCCTAATTTAAGAATTACATCCGTCATTGTATAAAGCAGGCATGGCATCTTTCTTAACACATGGGAAGAGATAGCTTCTCAGGAAAAATCTTTTTTTTTTTTTTCAATTTTAATTTTAAACATTGAAAATAGACTCCCATGGGTCGTGAAGTTGATCATCTTATTAATTTTGAGTCATGACCAAAAGAGGTTAAGAACCTCTGCCATCATTGTATGTGTTTCATATCTTTGATCGTTCCTCTCACATACATACTCAGCTCTATGAAAGGGCCGAGTCTAGTGTTGCAACTCGGGCCATAACGTACATAAAATACACCAGACATTCCCATTTGATAGACTAGTGCAGATTTTTTCTCATATGGGCCTAAAATGCCTAGATTTTTAAGACTTTTGAAATATTGTAGAGCTTATTCTTTGTCTTCAAGGGAGTACAGCACAGCACCTGTTGAGAATATTTTGTTATGTAGAGTATGTGGACATAAGAGAAATATAGGTTAAGTATTGACACAATGAGGGATTCGTTTGTTACAAGACAAATTGTATCTATGAAGTGTGAGAAGTTTTATGATAGTGTTGAAAACAGGGTGACCCTGGGGGTCTCTCCTGGGAGCTGCCAACCTACCCACCCGGGGTGGTTTTTTTTATGATAAAAAACCGGGGTAAAATGGGAAGATTTGGAAACCAAAAAATATATGATATAGCGACTATAAAAAAAAAAAAATAATGCTCACTATAGAAAACTCTGGAAAGATATTTGTAATAATATATATATATATATATATATATATATATTATATATATATATATGATTATATATATATATAAATTAATATTATATATATAATATAATATAATATATATTATATATCTATATATATAGGGGGGTGTTTTAGGGTGAAAAACATTGATAAAATGAGGAATGAAGTATTAGAGAGTTACGTGGGTGAAGAAAGGGGTAATGAGAGAATAAATGAAAGTAGTTGAGATGGTTTGGTTATGTGGAAAGGATGAATGATAGTTCGGGTTGGTTAAGCGGATGTTAGTGGTGAGTGGTGTTGGGGAAACGACCGGCTGGGAGACCGAAGAAAAGTGGCTTGAGTCAGTAAGGAATGCCTGAAAAAGAGAAATGTGAGTTTGGCCGAGGCCAGAAAAAGGTGAAAATAGGAGTGAATGGCGGGGTTTTTTGTGGGGGGGTATGGTTGGTGACCACCTGGCCTAAGGGATGAACCCTACACTTCACGATAATGCCATAGTGAGGGTTCCGTCGCGGTCCCGTAAGCTCTAGGGTGGATATTCCTGACTGCGACGAGTTCTCATTATAGGTTTTAGGCGGTTAAGCTGGGCTTCTTTCAACTTGTATTTTCTTCTACTACTACTAATTTTCCGATGCATGTCCACGCACTTACCCAGATTTTGGGAAGAAAAGGAAGATGATTATTATATATATATATATATATATATATATATATTATATAT
>JABUQX010052885.1:90000-92170 GCA_015478945.1 Trachelipus rathkii
GAGATGCCTAGGTGGGGTATGGCCAAGGGTGGGTGTGTTTATCAGGATTTTAGAGATGCCTAGGTGGGGTATGGCCAAGGGTGGGTGTGTTTTATCACTTTCTGGAATCCGGTGGTGATGACGATGATGAGCAAGAAGCCAATGCCGAATTAAGAGGTAAAATAAATTTTTCGTAAAATATTCTTTTGTGAATACTGAATAGAATAAAAGAACTAATCTATTTTTTTTATTTGTTTGTTTATTTTTACTTTTTGAAATAATATTGAATTTTTTTTTTCATTCAATGGTAATTTTATTTTTATTTCGATTTAAGACTCTTAGCGGGATTTCTGTCAGGAGAAAGATTCAAGTGAAAACGACTTTCAAAGATTACTCAAACGTCAAATTGTGTGAAAAAAGGATTAACAAAGAGGAATTGTGAAAACTCTCTCTTGCAAGATATTGTATATTTAAGATTTTAAAAGTATTTGAAGAGTTGAAAGTCATCTGAATTTGCATAAAGAAAAGTTTAGCAATGTGCCATTGTATTATGGGAAATGCAATCGTAATCACTCTTAGCTCTCTCTGCTAACTCACAATGCAATATTAAATTATTTAAATGTTCTGAGTGTGGCTATGAGTGTTATCAGAAAGGAACTTTAAAAAGACAACATGCTTTAGCATCAAAATATAAAATTTATTTAAAATGTTTATAAATGTGGCTTGATGTAATCAGAAAGGATGCTTAAGATTACACGTTATAAACATGAAAATCATTAAAATTATTTTAAATGTCATTAGCATTATTAATAGTGTAATCACAATCGGAAGCTTAAAACACACCTGCTTACGCATCAAAATATTTAATTTATTTAAATGTTCTGAGTGTGGCTATGAGTGTATTCAGAAAGGAAACTTAAAAAGACACATGCTTAATAAGCATACAAATATAAAATTTTTAAATGTTCTGAGTGTGGGTATGAGTGTAATCATAAAGGATGCTTAAGATTACACATGTTTAAACATGAAAATATAAAATTATTTAATTGTCTTGAGTGTGGCTATGAGTGTAATCAGAAAGGACACTCATAGTCACACTCAGAAATTTTAAATAATTTTTATATTTTCATGTTTAAGCATGTGTAATTTTAAGCTCCTTTTATGATTACACTCATAGTCACACTCAGACATTTAAAATAATTTTATTTTCGATGCGTAAGGCATGTGTTTCTAAGTGTTTTCTGATTACACTCATAGCAACACTCAGAACATTAAATAAATTTTAATATTTTCATGTTTAAGCATGTGTAATCTTAAGCATCTTTTCTGATTACACTCATAAAAAAATCAGTAGATTTAAATATTTTATATTTTGATGCGTAAGCATGTGTCTTTTTAAGTTTCCTTTCTGATTACACTCATAGCCACACTCAGAACATTCGTAAATAATGTTTATTATTTTGATGCGTAGAGCAGGTTTGTTTTTAAGCTTCCTTTTGATTAACTCTATTAGCCACACCAGAGTCATTTAAATTAATTTTATATTTTCATGTTTAAGCATGTCGGTAGTCTTAAGCATCACTTTCTGGATTACATTCGTCAGTAGCCACACTCGAACTATCATTAATAATTCAATATTTTTTGAGTTGCGTAAGGCGATGTGTTCTTTTTTAAGCTTTTCCTTTCTGATACACTCATAGGCACACTCAGAACTATTTAAATAATTTTAATATTGCTGTGAGTTAGCAGATGAGAGTTAAGAGTGATTTACGATTGCTTTTCATAATTACAATGGGCACTATTTAAACTTTCTTTATGCAAATTCAGATTGACTTTTTCACTCTTTTCAATTACTTTTTAAAATTTGTAAATTACAATAATTTGCAAGAGAGGTTTTACATTTCTCTTTGTTATCCCTTTTTTTCACAGCATTGACGTTTGCGGTAACTTTTGAAGTCTTTTTCACTTTGGATCTTTTTCTCCTTGACCAGAATCGCTAATGAGGGTTTTTTATTAAAAACATAAAATTTACTTAATGTAAGAAAATTCGAATTATTATTTACAAACCTTCTTTAAAAAGTAAATCATTAAAAAAACATTTTCTTTCAACATTCACTTAATTTATATTCTTTTTCCAACAAAAATTTATTTTACAGAAAATTTTATAGGCACGACACAGCACGCATAAACA
>JABUQX010052886.1:5000-49337 GCA_015478945.1 Trachelipus rathkii
TTTAGAGGTGTTTCCGAGCTGTCGAATATATCCAGTGGCAATTGAGTATGTATTACATTATATTTCACTGCCTCTCATTAATTCATATATATGGAGTTTACTAAATTATCAACACACAATTCATCAATACTTATTGACCTATAGAGCACTAGAGTACTATTGGGAGGTACACCTAATGCAGGACAAATTATTTTAATAGGTATATGAAAATACAAATTAAGGATAAGAACATTATCCTCTAGAACAAAATAAACAAAAGTAACGCGAATGCGCCATGAAAGTTGTGTGAAGAAAAGTTAGTGATGAATTATAACATTTAACAACATGTACTTTTCTTGATGAAGCTATATACCCTCTTCTCTTTAATTTAAATAATATGAAATATATTTTAGATAATGTTTATTCACCTCAGCTGCACTATTATCAAAATCTATTTTGAGGTCCTTACTGTAAACATTAGGCTAACCTTTGATAGATATATTTTCAGATTTTTTACTTATGACTTTTTCTATGAAGCTTAGGCTGGATCATTCAATCATATATGGCCTAGTTTGGTGATTAATCATATATTATCAATGGTACTTTAGGACTATATCATTTTGGAAAATGATTTTATGAGCTCTAAAATAGCAAACCCTTTAGCTTGAATAAATTTTTCAAGATATTTAGAAAGTTGGCAAAACAATAATTTTTGCATTTTCGTTAAATATAAAGTAAAGTGAGAGTGCCAAACGTGTCCAGAATCATTCAGTAAAATGAAAAAAAACAAATAACAATTTCACATACAATTACCAAAGATGTTTTCGTAAACCAATTATTTCCTGATACAAGCTAAGAAAATTGAAAATAGCTTTCACTCACACAAAAAGAACTATACATAACAATCTTAATAAAACAATCTATCAATATTATTAAATATAATTTGGAATGAAATTATGTTGAATGATTATGATCTTATTAAAGCAGTCGCATTTGATGCACTAAGAGATTTTAATACATTTATCTCAACCCACTAAACGTGCACTCACAGAATAGATATTTTCTCTACTATCACTGTAAAGTAGCTCAAAATGTGACTTATTCTACATTCTTAACATAGGAGATAAGACTAACAGAACGTAAGCTCATTAGGAATGTCATCATAGCTATACATTAACAAGATATAAACTAGAGGATAGCGTTATTATATCATTTTTTGAGCTGTTAAAACAGCTTGAAGAATAGTTTTTTTATTTATATTTACTAAATTCTTTGTAACTAGTCTTAGTAATTTTCTGTTTAAATAGTACATATTTTAATTTTTCTTAATTGCCCACAAAAGTTATATATATAATATATATAATATATATATATATATTAATGATATATATATATATATTTATATAATATATAATATATTATATATTAATATTAAATTAAATATATATATATATTATCTATTAATATATATATATATATATATATATATATAATATATTATAACTATATATTATATATATATATACAAGTATATGTATATATATAAATAATATATATTATATATTATATATAATATTAATATATATTATATATATATAATAATATATTATATATATATTATATTATATATATATATATAATATATATATACAATTATATATATATATAATATATATATATATATATTTATATATACAACTGTTGCTAGTAGGTTTATATCTTAAATACAAATAAAATTAGGGCAACTATGAGACTATGAAATTCGCAACTTATCTGCAAGCGCTCGTGCTGATATACCTTATATACTGGGGGTAAAACTATAGGACCACAAGGACATGGAGGGAGGAAGAGGACGTGTATATATATAAGATATAGTAAATATATTTAAGTAATATTTAATCTTGTGATTTTAAAATTTAAAAAATTATATAATTAGTGTTTTTAAGCTTTTCTTCCTAATAAAAGCATGCTTTTTATTATCGTCACGTATATATATAATAAATTTCTTATTGGTCAAATAAATTTAGCGATATACTATGACCTCACAATATATAAAGTATATTACCTATTACTATATATTTATATATATAGGGGGCAAGAAGTAGTACAGGACGCAAGTGAGCGTCAAATTAATAGCGCAGTGATACGTCCTAATTGAGATGTATATATATATATACTAAAATAAATATATATATAGGCCGCATAGGTCACATAAGTATATAATACGGCACCTAGTCGGTACTAGGACATATTAAGGCGCCTCAATAATAAAAATTTTATAGATTAAAAGAACACAGCTTTGATTAATATAATATATTATTATAATAATATATATATTATATTATATATAATATAATATATATATATAATATTAATATATATATATATAATATATATATATATAATATTAATTAATATAATTCTTATAATTTATTATATATATATATAATAATATATATATTATATATTATAATAATATATATATATATATATATATATATATATCTATTAAACACTACCTATAGAAATTTTTTATCGTGATATGCACTATTATATATCTATATATTATATAATATATATATATATATATAATATTATATATTAATATATATAATATATTATTACCAGGTTAGTGCATTTTGAGCTAGTCAGTTAGACCAGCTATCTCTCCTCTAGCATGAGAGCATACTTGATATCAGATAGCAATATGAAACTATTTTATCTGTTGCATATATAATATAATGGTTTTATTGAGCCAGTTCTTATGAGCTATTACTACTCTAAAATATAACTAGTAAGGTGTTTCATCACATCTATTATCAGTTATGGCTAATAAGTTAATGATTATTCTATTTGTCCTCGAAACCCTCGTTCAGAGATCTCACATAACGCAAGATCCCGTGAATATTATCACCGATATGAGTGGGCCTCCTAGTAATCATTAGGTCTTAGGAGTATGACTACCTAAATAGCAAGAGTTAAAATAGTAGATGGACTATAGGGTTGTTAGCTATATACTATAGATACATTACTAAATAATATCTGTGAAAATATAATGATCTTCTATATAATAGAACTTAGAGGTAGTGCCTGAAATATACTCATTATCTTACATGTAATTCAATAGATTATATCAAAACAAGCACATATACTGTTTACTCAAAATAACTAGTATGTGACATTTTGATGCATCACACCAATTGAGATATAAATAATTTTGTTATAGTATTAATTTCATAATTAAAATACTGATAATATAAAAATATACTTTATAAATTATTATAAAATCTATAACACTAGAGCATATAATAAAATTACAACTTTATCAAAACGTTATGAGAACTCTTATAATCAAGAGAGAGAGTTATAATGTAGAATGCTATCTAAGAGCGTAGATATAATACACAGAGACTGTGATTAATAGTAAAAGAACTGAGTCAAATGTACATATTATAACATTATACAATAATACCTACCACAGTTGGACTTTATTGCGGGAACCACATTGAGGTGAAAGAGAAGAGACATATTGTTCATTTTAGAGTCATTAATAATTACCGCCATAATATAATCTTCCGAGATGAGATTATGTGGAGCATCATAGCATAAAAATTGTTCTCAAGGGAGAAAAATGTTAGAAAACCGGGTATTAAAAGATAGAACGAGCAACAAAGAGAGACGACAATTAAGTAAGTAGTCACCTAACATATCTTGACAAAATCCATATATGATTCGACATCAGAAGGATGTCACGCTCATTATTATTTATTATCGATAACTTTTTTTGAGCTTGTTATTTGTAATTGGTATGAGATTTTGTGGAAAGGGTATATAAAATTGCACAGCAACTTATAATTTGGATTGATGTGTTAATATTCCTTCATCTATAAGACTATGACACAGATTTTATATATAATTAGATACATAGATATCTCTAAGTGAGGATACACAACATGGAAATCTATCTTGAAAATACTTTAATTATTAGCACTCAATACAGAGAAGTAGTATAAATTAAGAAACACATAAACAAAAAAAAAACAATATAGATAGAAGTCTATCGTTACGGTAGAAATGACAGAGGAGATATCAACTTAGGAACGAACAGTTGAAAAATTGATATGTGTTAGAAGTAAGAAAGAGAAAAACGTTTTGTTGCGAAGGAGAGAGATTCTCACTTAGATCTACATCTGAGAGGTGTTATCTTCTTTATAATTAATATTGAGAGACAACGATTCTATACAGTTATACACTTCAAGTCTGAAGAAATATCACTACAAGGTAAATTTATATTATTTCTAGTCATAAAAAATTGAAATAGTAGACTGGTACATATAGCACTAAGGTATAACGTAGTCAAAATGATGAAAATACAAATGAAATTTTGGCCTAAAGACGGTACACCTGTGTCCAATAGATTAAACATTTTTAATAGTATGTTATATTACTCATAAATATGATTATTATGAATTCACTTTTTTGAGTGATATCTTCTCACATAATGAGAATAGCGCATCAAATATTGCTAAAGACATAAATACAATTATGAGGTCGGTCTGAAATATCATTTGAGAGTTTCTATAGTATTTTTGAATATTCTATATTTGTGACAATAATTACACAAAAAACGAAATTTTGTTAAAAGCACAGATGCATATATGTATTATTGAGCGCACTTCGACAGAAGCGCACTAAATATTTATCGACAGTTATTGGTGAGAGGTGGAAGTATATAAGAGTCTAACAGTACAGATTATTATCCATCATTAGAAAGTTGCTCTTCACTCAAAACATTTGTGCAAAACATAGAGACTCTCATTTACAAAGGAATGAAGATGCACTTTGAAAATATATATGCTTCTAAACAGAAATATGTAATTTTTCTCAGTCGACAATTATTCTGAAAAAAAAAAAATATGCTATTTATTATTATTATATACTCGTACGCTCAAATTAAATTATCTCACCATAAAATTCTATCTTATACTTACAATACACTATTTCTACATTCCCATAATTACTATAACAATTATAATTGTAATATCCGTCATGTCATGCTTTTGTCAAACGCACAATACTAGATGTTGGTCGTATATCTTCAATCATGACTTTATTCACTCTCAGTAACTTATCACAAAATGGGATATAAATATTTATTATTTTTTTTCATATTTATTAATACTCCAACAAATTGTAATAAAAATAATATCAATAACCAGCAAACAGTAATAATAATGTAAATGAAAATGAAACCGATAAATTATTTTATTTCCAAAAAATAAAATTTTAATTAAATTTTCACCTCATAGGATTATATTAATGGACGCCAGAAATAATAAAATAAGAGAAGACAAAAACTTAATATATATACTAACTGTATTTTATATATATAATATAATATAATATATATATATATATATATATATAATATTATATATATATATTAATATATATATATATAATATATATATATATATATAATTATATATATATATATTAAATATATTATATTATAATATATACTATATATATATAATATATATATATAATATATATATATATACTATAGAGAGGAAGCCCTACTATACCTCTTATCTCCTCTCTCTCTCTTCTAATCAGTATCTATCTCTCTTCTCTATTCACTTTCTGCTACTACTACCTCTATCTCTATCTCTCTTTCACTATATCATCTACTATCTATCTATTATCTTCATCTACTCTCGTCTCTTCTTTCATCATCTATATTACTCTGTATATATGTGTATGTTCTGTTCTTCTGTCACCTCAAAGCGTCGGTGAAATACATAAAAATGATAATATACGTATCTAACTTCTCTTATGATTGACTCTGCAGATTCGCATTGATCATCATTCCTCTTTCGTTCTATAGCTTCTTCTGTCTCGACCCTTGGAGACATGTTTTCATTCCCCTCTCAAACTCACAATTTCTTCTTTTCCATTTTGAGTAATTTCTTCAACCGCTGTTGTTTGCATCTTAGGGCAAAACCAAGAACATTTAGCATGTATTACAACACAACTAGTTAGACGGATTTTATTTCACTTCTTTGCGCCTTGTTCTAACGTAATGAGCTTGGCTTTAAATATTCAAGACAGTAACTTTCATTATGTTTGTTTTGTATACCTTTGATATTTAGTCGAAATAACCCCTTCGCGCATATTACCTAACTTTTACTTTATCTTCAAATGTAATATCAAACTCCAAGATAAGTCGTCATCCCTTATAGGCGAAACTTTCAAACAAAGCATCTGTTACGGCATCCCTCACGTTCATCATGCGCCAAAAAAGAGAATGCAAATGTTTTTCTGAATGTCGAAAATATATTCAATAATCAATTCCTCCATCCATCTCGTTATCGGCTTTTGAACCTAAAATCGAATTTAACACATCTTTCCATTTATTCTCATTCTTTCTCAGACACGTCAGTCAATGACAATTAAACTATTAAAAACCAATATAAGCGTCTTTCGATTTTCACAATAAAGAAAAAGAGGGTTTCCATAGACAAAATAGTTTTTCCATTGAACATCAAACTGTCCACTCTTATATCGACTTATTTGATTCCTAATTCATATGAATAATTAAAATAAATAACTATAAAAAAAGCAATTTTAATTAATCTAATTATTTATTTAATAAATCAACAAGACAGGCATCAGACCTGATCAGGGAGAATCAGATAAATCTGATCATAAACTTATCATCTTCAGTATAATATAATATAATTAAATATATTATATAATCTATAATATATATATTAAATATATATATTATATATTATATGTATATTAATATATTATATTATTAATTATATATATAATTATTATAATATTATTATAATATCTATATATATATATTATAACTATATTAATATTAATATATATAATATATATATATATTTATATTAATATAATAGTAATTATTAATATATTGTGGTGTAATCTGCTATAGCATACTAATGATTCTTTTGTTTATTTTCAACTGATTAATGTAGATGACTGAAAGAACGAGCAGGATATTTAAATAGATGAGAGAGTAGTAAAGAGAGAAAGTGAGAGTACGAGAGAGACAAGAGAGCACGACGAGAGAGAGAGAGAGATAGAGAGAGAGAGATTGAACTAGCAGAGAAGAGAGAAAGATATAGAGAGATGAGAATGAGAGATCCGAGAGGGAGGGAGAGAGAGTACTAACTGCTTCTCGGTTCTGAAGTTTTCTTTCATGAAAAGATTTGAATTGTAAGTACAAAAAATATTTTACTTACACAGAGAGAAATTACCCGTTATTAAATGCAAATTAAAACTTGAGATTTAACGTTAAACAAAAGAATGCTTAAATGCCATACATAATATTGCCATATGCTTCAATGCTAAACATCAAAAGCTTCATCTACCCAAATGGAATCTAAATTCTTCTACAATTCAACAAAATTCGCACCTCTGTGCTGAACTCTCAACATTTCCAATAATAATAATCTAAATAATATGAGGTAATAATAATAATAATAATAATATAATAATACATTATAATTAAAAAATAATCAATAATAATATTAATAATAATAATAATAATAATAATAATAATAATAATAATAATAATTACATTCGTTTCTTTCAAAGAGCTTTTAGATGTTTATGGAATTAAAATTTATATATATATATATTAAATATATATCTATAATAATATATATAAGCCTATGAGTGACTTAACTTATACTGTTACTATATATTTGAGTGATATATCCAAATATAAACTAGAAATTGACATGAGAGTAGTGTACGAAATTATAGTATATTATATTTATATAATTATATATATATAGATTATTAGTTCACTAGAAGGATTCGTAATAATCTTAATGCTATATCCCTGTTAAATAATTTGAAGTATGAGCTGCCTGGTGGTTTCTGAGGGTCTTCATAAGCGAGATTTGTTCATATTAAATGTTATTGTCTCGAGTTAATCTATTAGTCCACTATAATCTGTAAATCTTTGAATGCACGTGCAAGATTTGTTACTATAGTAATAAGTTTTATCTGTGAAAGTTATGAGTTATTTGTATCTGAATAGAGTTAATATTTAGAGACCTCAATATAATGCTAATATACTCTGTTATATTCATAAATATATATTTGATAAGTGAGCTAATTGTTTGTTATACTTTAGATGATCACAAAAAAAGACAAACCCTCTCGCTGAATATCTAATAATAATCAAATTATGTTTTTTCTATAAGGCACGTGAATAATTGTAACTAATAGAGCCATAATTAATATAGTAAAATATGAAGTGCTTGTAGGCTTTTTTTCAGGAAAGTGCAATGATATCACTAGAGTTATATTTCTGTGATCTACGTAATGACCTTTATTGAGACTACAGTTAATACATTAGAATATATATATATATAATGCTTATTACAATAAGAAATGATAGTGTAAGGGGTTACTTAGCTCAATGACTTTTTTAAGATTTACCTGACTAACAGGAGACCTATAATTATTAGTTTTCAGTATAAATACGGTGAGAAGATAGACTGCCCTGATGTTTCACCGGTTGATGCTAGTAAAGTGTACTCATCAGTATAGAAATAATAAGGTCATAGGGTGCCATTATCTCTTATAATATTATATTAATAATTCTGAAATACTGCTTTCTTATTATGATCACATCTTGACTTGTGTATTTTGATAATACGAGATGATTTTTGTACTTACTTAAAAACTATGATAATAAGTCACCCTTTTGGCTCTCTTCAATGGAGGTGAGCGAAATTTGAGATAATTGCTTACTTGAAAATATGAGTGTAAAGTTTAACAGGTTCTCATCTTAATTGACTAGAAAAGAGAAAAAGTCATGCTTTTACAACCTTTGCCAGAATTAGATAACATTAGATCTGAAAGTAGAATATTAGTAAGTATAGAGTTGACTTTGAGAAGAAAGGTATATCTAGGTTGGTTTTTAAAATATCTTGGGGTTGGTGATTGATGAAATCTGAAAATTTTACATGACCAAGTCAATTATGATCTAATATATCCATAATTCCATCACTAAGACTTTCTTCGAAGTCATTTTTCTCAATTATATTGTAATTATATTTATTATACTGAGCTGCTAAACTTGTGTAATAATTATTTATTAAAGTATTATTAGTTATATTTAGCTTATTCACTATGCTGTTACGGTATATCCCTGGTGAAGTGAGATACTTGGTATTTCTTTATATATCAATGCGAAGAATGAACAAATACGCATAGATTAATATTTCAGAAATTAAAAGAATAAATTATAGAGATCTTTATTTGCTATCTATAATGTTGATAGGTTGCTTACATAACTTCTAGAGAATGATATATAATGAACACTAGCAGGAAAGATATGAGAAACTATGCCACTCTCAATGAGATAGATCGGAAGTATCGAGATAACGACTCGGACACAACGTATTTGAGAGGCGCTTTAGAGAGCTCACTGTTCATAAAAATAAATAAACTTACACTCAACAAAAGCAGTTTAGTATTCAACAGCAAGAATTATTTCGGTTGAGGGTTGGTTCATACAAGGGTTGCGAATAGCGTATGAGGTAATGTTGTTTCAGGCGACAACGAGCGCGCTGGATCTCGACCGAGAGAGGAGGATAATTTATTTCTTTTTCAGAAGTGTTTTTTCTTCTTAATTAAGAGTTATAACAATTAGAGAGAGTTCATATGTATCTATAAGACATTATATTATATACTGTATTTGTGTTTGTAATTCTCTCTACCTGATGATATAATAAAGTTTGAATTCTCCCATCTCTATCGCATTTGGTAATAAGAGGAATATATAATGATGACTTATTATATCATTAATATTGACAAGTAGATATTAATTATTAAGGCATGTCATTTAGGATGGTGATTTTTATTTTACTATGAACGGGTCTATCTGATTATTACAATGGGCCTTCCTCAATAAGATTTAACTAAATTATATACTTTTTATATATTTCCTATATTAATTATGTATCACCTGAAAATGATTAATATAATATATTATTATTGTATTGATGTACCATATTTTTGCTAATTCTTTTGTACTTATTGAGAAGAACTGCTCAACAGGCTTAATTTCTATCCTCACACTTCTATTATCTATCTATCTATCTAGTGTATGGCATATCTCAACTCATAATGAGACTGTCGAGTTCTTGAGAACGTATTCGAAAATACTAAGTGCTAATGCCTTAGTCCTGATCATATGCAGAAAATCGTAACTGGAGAGAACATATACTTGAATCGGTCTATTTATGAGCTACTAACATAGTAAATATATCGAAATAAATCTAATGCTCTTCTCTATCCTCTTATTCTATAACTGATCGAAAGCATCATAAGAAAGTATTCTCATATTCTCACTCTCATATCTCTCTCATTATATAATCTAACTCTATTCTCTCTATTTCATATCATCTATCACTTCTACTCTTCATCCTCTATCCTATCTATCTACTCATCACTTCCTACTCATCTATCTCATTCTAATCTATCTAATCTCATCACTCTCCTCTCTATTCAATATATATTTTTTTTTACCATGATCATTCTCTTCATCTATCTTTATCTATCTTCTCACTCATCCTAAAAATGATCTATAGCATAAGTTACAGAGATAGATCATGTGGAATGGTATACATAATATTCTAATTTAATCTAATCTATCTATCTATCTATTTATCTATTTTCTATTTATTAAACTTACTTTATTGGGGTAAGTATCTAAATCTATATCTTGTAATGATTCTGAAACATATTATTATAAATATAATCTAATTATTATCTATATATATATATATATGTAATATCTATATATATTATATTCTATTATTGCAGCAAACTTTGGATTTTTAATTATTCTCCTTGACCGCACTTGGCTATCTTTGGGAGCGGATTGAGGAACTGCTCTATCTCAAGAAGGAAATTTGGTCATAGGCTTAATTCTAGAATGAAAGAATTAAGCCTAAATTCTTTATAATTACTAAATTAATTCATTTTAATTACTAAATTAAAATAAATAACAATAATTGCTTTGCCCCTTTGCTGCTATAACATGAATACAAATTTGTAAATGAGCTCCGAAGACATTTATAAACTAAAGTCTTTAAAAATATTGATCAATATTTTTACTGCTCACTTGATATGCCTGTAATTTTTAAAGAAGAAAAAAGAAAGGACAAGAAAATAAAAAAAAAATTTATGGCATTTTTCGGTATAACCCCTTAGTATTTTAGGGGGCATGTTATATTTGTACTTCCCTTGCCAGAAGGCAAAATAGTTGCCTACACAAAAACAATATAAGAAGCAAAGATGTGTAACTCGATCAATTCCATCTACTTTGAAAATTTCAAGAGTATAGGATGAAAAATAAAAACAATATGGCAATTATTTGTTTCCCAAATTTCTTTCACTGGTAGCTATAGATACTAAAATAATCCGTGAAAGTTTTCTTTAATCGTAAGAAATCATCATTCTTCATTAAAGGTATGAAAAAAATTTCCTACAAAATTTCGTGCCGTGTCTAAAGACCAAGATTTCCTGAGCCCACTGGAGCACCTTCTGCAAGAGATGATGACGAATCAGCGTCTCCTCCCTTGCAGAAGATGTGCCCCTTAATATACAGTACGCTTCCCCCCAACCTTCAGACACATCTATTATTATATTATTAATTATTATTATTATTTTATTATTATTAATTATCTATTATTATTATTAATTATTATTATTATTAGTCAGCGTTTTTCTAAAAAACTACGATACTACAATAAAAACTGGGTCAGCTATCGATATTTAGGTGACCCTGTAACCTAAATTACAATAACTACATGAAAACGGAATACATTTTGAAATCTTACAAACATTTAATGTACGAAATTTAGAAATAAAATGATGCGCGATAAAAAAAAAATACTAATAATACTTTTGATGTACGACAATTGTCACCTTCTCCCAAATATCTGAGACATGATCCCAATATTTTGCTCGGCACGACTCTTAAAATTACGACTAGCATGAGATGGAGTGAAAAAATTAATTATTTTTTTCTTTATTAACGTAAATGCATGGCACACAAGTGAGTGATTGGTAAAAAATTTTAAAAAATTAAAAAACAGTTATTTTTAAGTTAATTAGGGGAAGAAAATTGAAAATCATGATTTTTAAAGTTAGTCCTCTAAAAATATTGAAAATATATAAGGAAAACCTTACGTTGAAACCCTTTGATTTAGACGTGTTTACCCATAAAACTTATGCGGTAACCGTCTAAATCAAGGTTTTCGACGTAACGATGTTAATTTATTTTTTGTAGTTTCTTATTCATTATAATTATTATCTTTTGTTTCCTGCATTAAAATGTTCGCCGTTTTCAAAATGGTATTTAGTTTTTATGTAGCTTAAATCGAAGGTTTTTGAGATGCAGGTGTCCTAAGCTGGAGACTGGCCTAAAAAACTGAATCATTTTGGAAATCAGCGAGCTCTTTACATGTTGGAAATGCAAGAAGAATAAATGAAGGACGATAAAAAAAATTAACATAATAATAAATATGCATATAGTTTTTATTATAAATGCATCAAAACCGTTTGGTAAACAAAAAAATAAATAATCGAATTTTGAAAAGTCGATTGGTCATAGGAGGGATAAGAAAGATGATCAGGTAAATCATGTTGTTTTAGTACCAGTGAATGAGCAGGTTAGTGAAAATGGTAATCGAGTAACAGAGACATAACATAAAGCACAACACATTAATAAGATGAGACGGAAGGCTACAATTGTTAGAAGAAAAAGTTATTCACTTACAGTTCTAACTTAAGTAAAATATTAAGCATAAAACATAAAGTAACGCAACACCAACCTCACCAACTTTACTACCTAACCTATGCTAACGTACGTAACCTAATCAAGTAACTAACGTAAACTACCTAACCTAAACTACTGTTGTAAACTCTCTCATATATAATATATTTATATATATCTATATATAATAGTATATATTATATATATATTATATATATATATATATATATATTATATATAAATTATATATTATATATATAATATATATACTATATATATATCTTATCTTATATATATAATACTATTATATATATATATATATATTAACTTTCAAAGAAAAGAAAAAAGATGTTTTTCATACATTAAAAAGTAAACCTTTTTTTTTTTTTCCTCGTGCTCGCAGCTAGGAGGAGGAGAAGGAGTCTCGCTGCAGGTGAAGTACCTAGAATGCTAGGTTTAAGACGCTATCAGGCGTGTCTATTTTAATTAAAATTTTTAATAATTTTAATTATTTATTAATAATTAATAAAAAAATCCTTTTCCGGCATTAAAATGTTCGCTGAATTCAAAAATGTATTCAGTTTTTATGTAGCTATCTCAGTTTTTTAGATATCGGTGACAAAAGACAATAGGAATTAATCCGGTAAAAGTGTTTAAATAAAGTCTTTAAATCAATCTTTAAGTCGTGATTAGACCAATGTATTTGTAATTCGGTTCTTCTGCTGTTTAACGCATCAATTTTGCAGCTTCATTATTGGGATAATTCATATGCTCCCTGTAGATACCCATGGGAGAGCGTTGCTTTGAATATTAATTTTTCAACACTAAATGTTATGAACTAATATAATTTCTTTTACATGATGGACGTATGTATCAATGGCATAGTTTTGCTGAGTAAATGCCTCATCGTAAATTTTGCCCCTCCAGATAAATCGTTTAAAGTTCTGCATGTCGTTTGACAAGTTTTGTCCAGCAGGTCTCTTTTAATGATTATAATAGCATCTACTATTCCACTACAAAGAAGTGAGTTGTTAGCAACATTGACAATGGGAACTATTTCTAGGGAGCCTATATGTTTCCAAAGAAATTCCTCTCTCTCTCTCTCTCTCTCTTCTCCTCTCTCTCTCCTGCTCTCTTTGCTCTCTCTATCTATCTCTCTCTTCTCTCTCCCCCTCATAATTTTGGTTAAGCTTTATAAACATACCGATCCTTTGGTTATTTTGGTTAACCTTATACAGTGAGTATCTCAACAATCCTTCACCTTAAGTTTTTTTTTACGGACTTTGTGTACTTTACGATCAGGGGCGCGGAAGTCCGGTTAATTTTTTTTTCCGGCACCTCCTTATTTTCAGACTCGGCTCCGGCTCCGGCATTTTAATGCCGGCTCAGACTCCGGCTCCGGTCCGGCTCGGTTTTATGCCCAGCTCAGATTTCTTCACTTTCCGTTCTAAAGCTTTAAATTTCTTAAGCGCTCAGGCTCTGGTTCCACCAAACTTTGCGAGTCGTGGCTTCCTGCTTTGGCTCCGGCTCCGGCTTGCAGCCTTGCTTTATGCTTCCTATTCAGAACATTTAAATATTCTTCCCTTACTCAAAATAAAAAAAAATTTAATGTAAGACTATACACTTCTCAAGGAATTTTCATCAATATATATAATTATAGTTATATATATATATTTATATATTATATATATATTATATATTATTATATTATATATATATATATTATATATATTATATATATTATATTTTATCATATAATATAATATTATTATTCAGAGGTGGATATTACTTCCGTCAGATGCAATTACCAGCAGGGTATGATTTTGGACGATATTTCTTATAGGGAATCTCATGTTTGTTTAAACTATATTTTAATTCATGACCTAATTTTATTAACTTCAAATATATACATATACATTTACATTGTTATTATTTTTTTTCTTATATTTTGTCTTTTTAAGCCAATTAAAATATATTATTTCAAAAATACATTACAGATTTGCTTAATTCTTTGATAAGTGTTATGTATATTATATATATTAAATTTACTTAAAATAATAATGATAAGTCAGAGACGATAACTAAACATCTATATATGGAAATAGCATAATATTTTGATTAATATTAATTATATAATGATTTATAAATTATAGTATATATCTTTATCATGTATTATTATTAATTCAATTGTATCTTCTCTTATAATTATATATTTATCACGATGCTGAGAGCTTTTTCAACAATTACATAAGCTTTTGTCTACTATTCACCTAACGCTGAATTGATTTGAAGTAGTATATTATTTGTAGGCTTTTACAAATATATAATAATCGGGATGCTAAGTAACATATCGTTAAATAGGAGGTATTATTACTTGAGATATGTATTTAATTTTAAGAACCATAATTGGTTTTTGAAATAAATTTATTTATCTAATTATTAGATCGTTGCTTTCTTCTGTTCTTCTTACATAGCATGATATCTCTATCTCTTAAAGTTGCGAAGAACAAGGATAGGAATTAGTGGTAGTTTAAGTGTGTCAGCTATGACGGGCATCTGAAAAAATAACAGCTATATAGAGAGAACATGACACAAGTCGAAATAAATAGTAGATCCCATCTTACTACTAGGCCTTCTCAGTTACTATATAAATTAGTGGTAAATCTCACTACCCGCAGTTCACGTTCTAAATAATTCCTAACTCTCATAATATATGGCTATCTACTGGGTATCAGTTTGCGATCTGTAACCACTCCTAAGCTATTACTATATGTTAGATCTTCGTGTCATTTTATGTAAGCAGTGTTTCAATCCCTTATTTGTCTCAATCTGGTTAGGTGAATGTATCCACTACAATCCAATTACTTCCTTTCTCAACAAATATCCTGCTTTTGCACTCATATCTTATGTTTCTCTTGATTATAGCACCTATTCTTTTTCTCAAGCGCCTGCTTCATACGCATTCGAGAGAGGAATCTTTCATCTAATACTCTTCTTCGCTCGTTCTAACTATGCATTTCTTGTGTCTCCTTTTTCATCGAGACAAATCTACATTTACTTAATTCACTGCTCACTAAGCGTTCATTTCTAACTTTTCGTGTGTAGGCATCAACTTAGTGACACTGACTTTCCTTTCCTGTCATGCTCCTCTGCGATCTTCTTATGTTTCGTACTTTCCGTCATTCTCTAGAAAGATTCTTTCCACTCTCGGTGAAACGCCTTAGCATAATCCGCTCAGTCATTACACGCCTTTTACTATCTTCCACACGAATACCTCATTCAATACTCTTTTCTCAACGAATTTGTTTCCCATATTCCGCACTGATATCGTAGCCGCAGAGCACTATCCTCACATCTAGGCCGGTTTGAGAAGACGAGCTTTCATGCGCCGGATATCGCTCCTCGAGTTGAGCGTCCGGCCGTCTCTGAAAAACCACACTCATTTATTCAACACTGCCCCGGCGCCCCGACTGCTACGCCGGATAGCCGTAGTCGGAGCGCTTTCGATGTAACTTTACCAAATACATGCTTGATGAGCCAGCGTCCGACCGGCGAGTCGGGCGGGTAATCTATTAAAAATGCTTGAAGCCGGAGCCGGCACGTCGGTGCCCGGGTAAACTCTCGCTCTTAAGAATAGAGACTCGCACTGAGCCGAACGGAGTGGAGCCGGCAATTTGCCGGTCCGCAGCTGAAACACACTCTGATGGAAAGACGCTTCTTTTGCTAACACTTCTTTAAGCGTACTTCTTTCTGATTCGACAACAACACATTCTTACAAACGGATAAATAGCATAGAACATGCATACTATACTTGGAGTATCAGAACAACCAACTGGATAACTAACTGCTCTATACTCTCTCACATCCTAGTTAGCCTAAATTCATACCCTATGCTACACTTAATCATTCATTAATGCCACTCAAGATTTTCTAGAATCTCTCAGCTTTCATCGTAATTTCGGAGTATTTCGTGTCGAAATCATTCGCTCATTCGCGAACTCTTGTACTATGCCCTTATTATCAACAAAAACGCTGCGTATCGTGTAGATAGCTGCCACGCACTATGCACTTCGTTCAACGTGTACCTTACGTCATCCAACACTTTGTATTTATTTAACCCCTCCCATATTTATTAATAATCACTCAGAACAAATTAAGCTCTAACATGGAAATAGCTCATCGATCCCATCTAACAAACTTTTCATCATCTCTTGATGGTGTTAGGTGATTCTTCGGTGTCACTCCGATATATCCATACCACGAACCGACGATCCAACAACTTAGAGCGTTCTGTATCAAGCTCAGACTTAGTATTTACTTTCTATGGCTCCCGATTCATATTTAATGCTCACACCATTCTCATTCTATTGTTACCAAAGATTTGTACATACCTTATCATTAAACGTCTATAATTGTTCTAATGACTAAAATACGCTTCTCTTTCAGTTAATCGCTCCATTATCAGATATTCAAAATTATCGTGGCAAATCAAATATGAGTGAGGTAAAGAGGTGATCAGTCTTTTTCTCTCTTTAACATTCTACGTCCCATTTCTCCCACGATATTCTTTCATGAACACGGGACCTAAATTTATATATTTACCCTGTACCATTCATACCCATACTTTCTGTAGAATTCTATCCATAATACACTCCTATTAATCTATATATCTCAAATATTTAGGGTAATAATATCCTAAGGGTAGAATCATATATAACACACCTACTATAGTTCATTACTCTCGCTTAGTTAATTTACTCTATCATACTATATCTAACTCTCAATTAAAAAATAGCTTTTTATATATAATCTAATCACAATATATATTATCACCTATTTATAACTATATACTAGTTCTATATATACATAACTTATTAATAGTACTATATATCCTAATTACTCAAAGGAAGCCATATATATAATACCTATATAACCTACTAGCACCTATTATATTATTATATAATTCTATATATATAATTTCTACACTATCCCTATTTATACTTATTAATCTATACTGATTGCTTTTAACGATAATAACTAATTTATATCTAAATATATCTCTAGCCATATATTCTAAATTTACTATAACTAAAACGTATTAAAATTGACGCATTTTTCATCAATTCAAATTTTTGTAATCTTTTCCTAACTATCGTAATCATTATTAAATGTATATTGATATGAATACTCATTTTATTGTTTTAATTGTCCATCCATGGATCTATATTGATATTAATCCTACACATTATATGATATATATCATATATTTTATAATATATATAATATATTTACTACTCTATAATATCTACTATATCGTATATATGGGCAACTCATGGCGGGGGTGACCAAGGGGCGGGTGCTCGCCTAAATCTTGGCGAATGACAAACTAGACTTATATGTGTTTTTGCCGTATTTTCGAAGCTTTTTACGGGTTTATTTAATAAATTAAAACTGGAAAAGCTCCTTCAATCGATGATAATGAAGTAGTAATTCTCAATTTTCATACGCTATTATTACACAACATACATTTTTTCTGTGATACGTAGTTTACTGTGTTTTTGTTTTTCATACTCTTGCGCTTGATTTCACTTCGGTGTGATGTGACTTCTTATACAGCTAGCTTCTTCAGACAATATTCTTCGCTGGAGTTTCAGATATGTCGTAGCATTTTTCGGCTGATAAAAGCATGTCTTACAAAATACTCATTATACTAGTATTTTATTACTATACTTACTACCACTATTTTTATATTTCTATTATATAAAATATTAAATAATATACTCATTTATTCCCTATATACTTTATATATATTATATTATCTTATATATTAATTTATCTCTAACTTAACTTACGATAACTAACCAATAAGAATTCTTAATATATAAACTATATTATTAATATGTTTTATATCTTATATAATATTATATTTATATACTATACTATACTTATTCTTATATACTATATATTATTATATACTATTCTATATATTATAATATATATCTTTCTATATATATATTTAAAATTTATGTTGAATAATCATTATACATATTAATTATTATAATTACTTCTCTAATCCTGACTATATATCTTTATATATTAATCTATATACTCTCATAATACTATATTTATTATCATAAATATATATTTACCTAATTATTACATATTTCACCTATAATCACTCCAAACCCTTTGCCCCCTAAAATGATAATCTGCTTCCTATGCCCATGGCATATACCTTACCTAGGGTTATTACTTTTAGTATATGCATTTATTATATATAATTATATATATCAATTACTAATATAATTTTTATAATTTATCTATTTTATTTCATATTCTTATAACTTTCTTTTGTTAAATTATTATTTACAATACTATTATAATATTATAAATACATAATATACTTTTTATTTATATATCACGAGTGCTCGCGGACGTTTCGCATCTCTGCATATCTCCGCAAATTTTTTTAATATACAAAAAAAATTGCGGAATAGATATAGCGAAGTTTGAAACGTTCGGAATTGCAGTTCCGAAACTTCTTCTCTTCACAATTAATCTCGCTATTCCGCTATGCTAATTCATGGCGCTACGTCCTCTCACTTGACTCATAATTTTCTGGTGCATCGCACATGTATTTCATCTCTCAGTAAACAGTTCTATTATTTCAAACTATACAATTACATATATTGCGTGACTGAAATAGCGGCTCCTCTTTAAATGTTTTTTCCTCATACTCTCTCGCTCTCGCTCTTATTTTTCTTATCAGGAATCGGCTATCAAATTGTCATGCATATCTCGAAGGTCTCATTTAGAGTACTTGGTATTCGCCTCTGGCATCGACCTAATTACCTATAATACATAAAATTTTGGAGTAAACATAATAATAAGATATGCAAAATCTCTCTGTGATGGGGTTCTAAAATTCAAAGAGAAATCAATAATGAAATTTTAATTAGGCTCATGTGTCAAGTCGATGAAAATTTAGTATCGGCGCATGTACAGAAATGTCCAGTATGATCTTGAGTCGAGATGATCATGAATTAAATACGTAATATGAGTCGAATTACTAAGTAATGCCTACTACTGTCTTCTTTATACTTATTATCCCAGTAGAGTGGTGTACTCCTTATATTATTATTCGGAATTCTTTAACAACATCAGATTCTGTTATCGAGCGTTCGCTCTCATCTTTCGAGACATAGTATGCATGTGTCGCAATATAAATATGTCTTACTAGATTGTGTCAATTAAAATAGGATTCTAACCAGTATCTTACATCTATGTTTAGTACTGGTTTTGGATTGGGCTAGTCTTTGCACGTTGTCTTGTTGTTTGTGACCAAGGAGATTGTGTCGTGGATATACGCAATGGTATTATGCTCATAGGAGTGTAGGTAATTCTCAGGCTTATAGAGCTGATTCTGTTCATATTACTATCTGCTTTGCGAATATAATTGCTTCACTCATTATTGACATACTGGCAAATATAAAATGGAAAAATATATTAGCAATACCCTTTTTTTTTTCACTTACAGAAAATCGTATTCTTCAATCAATCTCAATCCATGTATCTTATTCGATAACTCTTATCGCGATCATTACCATTTCGTCCTCTAGCAGTTATGTTTTATGTCATATTAAAATTTCATATATCTAATAAATTAAATTATTTTGTAATTTATTTTTTTGTCGCTAAATTTACGCTACTTTCTCTCTAGACTGGGTGCAATCACCATTCTGATATCTGAGGAAACGCCTTCTCCTTGCTCCACAAAAGATTATTCTCCTTAGACTTCTCCCTTCACTCTTATAAATAATAACATGTAGGAGTAATAATTCTTCGTCATTGATGATAAGCAATGTAACTCGAACTCGCATTTCGTCCTCCTAAAAACAATTTGGTTATAATTGTTTATTGTTATGTCTACTGTGACTCTCCTGACATCCACTCTTCACAGCAATGCACGTGCATATCATCTGGCCAAAAGACTATTTCTGATATATTGATTCACACAATCGACTAGATGATTCTTTCATTTGCATCTACTGCTGAGCTATTAACTCATCAGACTTTCAATCTCCAATAACTTATTCGAGGCCTTAAACCTGCATTCATACAGGGAGGCAAACGCTTGTCTCTCATGTTTCTCTTCTATATTGCATCGCTGCTTCATCTGATCTTCTCCCCTCTCTCGTTGATCGAGTATCGCTGTTTCTGTATCTTCTCGCAGCCTCTGAATCTTCGTGACCCGCTGGAATCACATAAATCCTAACTGCTTCCATCAATATCCTAGGCCTTTTCCGATTAAATCCATATATACATCTAGCACATTGTTATATATATGATCATACATCTATTATATATATTAATAATAATCATAAATAATATAATAATCAATAAATCTCAAATAATTTCAAAGATAATCACTTAGTGGTTAATATTTATTAATCATATACCGTGAAAGGAGATTAGTTTATTACTCGATCCCTAAATAACAACTTATGATTCTATTAGTACTATACGTATATAACACAGTTTTCGGTTATTACTCTACTTTAGTCTCAACTCAGCGTACCCGATGTGGGATTTGCTCAACTTAAGGTCATGACTTGTATAAGACAACTGATGATTGGTCTTATTTGCATGTCGCAGTTTTAAGGGATTCGCTGGAGGCTATTTATATTATACATCTAGTCAATATAGTGACTATACTTTAATCTGAGTCGAAATAATATCACATCTGGTAATATATTCAATTATACATTCTATTCATATCACTGATTAAGTATGATTAGAGTGAAACATATTCAAGTCATGTTATCGGATCTACTCTATTTTTGTAATTTTATTAAACATACTTATATCATGAACTACTATTATTATCTAGAGTCTTTATAAATGTAATAATTTATGAATATTATACTAAATGATACTTTATATTATAAAGATATCTAATTCAGTATTATCTATCAATTTGATACATAACAGTTCTATATTTATTTGAATAGATCTCTAGTGGAACTCCTATCTTAGATATTATAAGTCATTATATTCTCTCTATGTGTGATTCTGTTTTATCATCTTCTTAAGGTATATTCTAAAATCTTTTTTTTAATGACGTTGATAGAGCTCAATATTTTTATTTAATGGGTCCTGAATATAACTGATTATATTATTACTATTCTCTAAATGTTTACTTCACCGGAACTATAGCATAATCTCTTTATACGCTTACCCTAAGATTATAATTGATGGATATAAAAATCTTTTTATAGAATAATTAATAATATGAATATTATAATAATAATAATCTAAAATACAATGGAGTAATACAAGTCAATAAAATCATAATATTTCTTCAATTTTATTATATTTTGATTATTTATATTGTAAGTCTCCTTAATCATGTTACGTCTTTACTTTAAGTGAGTATTTTCCACTTCATAAGTTTGATCTTTTTTCTACCTAGATGAATTTTATTATTATCTTTAATTATTAATTTATAAATTTATGTACTTTATCCATTTGGATAATAAACATTTACCTTGATTTAAGTTCATATCTTATTTATTATTAATCTACTCATTAGAACCACGATAAAATATAATATAATGTGATAAAATATTAATTATTCAAGCTATTCATTATAAGTCTAAATACTCATCTAGGCATTGTCCATAATTATTTACTCAACCTCACTGATTCAATATAATATCGTCGTTCTAGATTTCATATTAATTGATGCAAAAATCTAATCTCTCTCTATATTATATAAAATTCCTGTTTTTTTCTTTTTCCAAAAGGTCTGTGGTTATTTAGTTATTATATTATAGGTGTACTATCGGCATTATTATTTTATTTTTTGTTGTACATCATATTTATAGTTCATTGAATATTATATTCAATTGGAGATATTAAACAGATTTTAAAATTCGCGTTTATTTTATTCTCATCTTTATTACATTAACCACTAATTAATTTTATTTACATAATAATTGTGATTATAGTATATAATAATATATAATTAATTATTATATAATAATTAGTTTGTATTAATTTTTTATAATTTAATTAATAATACTATGTTCAATTATTTATATAGATTAGTTATCGATTTTTTACTCTTATACAAATTAACTTGCATTTTATTATTAATTAACTTATTATACTCATTTATTAATAATTTATTAATTATATTTATTAAGTGATTCTCTTGCCCAGACTATATTTTAAATATTATTAATTTAATATGACACTAATTATTTATATATCTTTCATTATCTAAAAATTATATCTTTAGCCTTTATATATCTTATTTTTATATAATTCAATTCTCTTTTCTTAATATTAATTATATTAAATTATTATTATAATTTTAATTATTATTTAATTATTATTTATAATTATTATTATTTATTTATTATTAATTATATTATTAATATTTATTTATTGATTATTAATTTAATCTTTTTTTTATATTATTATTTATTATTATTCTTTTATGACATTATGTAGTAACTTTTTATTTATTTATTAACTTATCATTTTCTTTTTTAATACACTAAAATTTAATATTGTCAGTTGAAAAAATAATTTCCCAGACTGAATTTATGGTGATAAGATTTTCTATATTATGTTTATTTATTTATTTATATATATTATTATTTTAAGGCTTCTAAATGATCATGATATTATATATATTTAACCTTATTACTTTGTATATAATCATTGCCAATATCATCCTTTAACAGCTTGCTTCTCGATATAACTCTTTATTATTTAATTGTATATATTTTTTAAATTTTAATTATATTTTATTGATTAATTATTTTTAATTATTATTATTATTATTATTATTATTGATTATTATATATATATTTATGTAATTATAATTATATTATAGTATATTATATTATTTTACTATCAATCTATAATATTTGATTACTTTACTAATAATTTCTTAATTTTTTAATTTATATTTTATGATAACAATAATTATACTACAACAACATTTTTTATATATATCGCAAACTCTAATAAACAACAAGTTCTGATACATCAACCTATAGTGTGTAATTACATCTATCAAATTATAAATGCCCTTGTCATTTGTGATGTGCTCGTAGATCGCTAGTATAGGTGTTTGATGTTGTACGTAGAAGTTAGTTATATGTAGCCTTAGGTAAATATATTATTGTTCAGTAGAGAGCACCAGAACAACAGATCCGCTTTTGAAGCCATTTGATGAAATGTGGTCTGAATTGTCTTCTACCTTGTTATTTAACGCTTCAAAATGTCAGATAGTTTGGCTATATTAAGTGCTTCGTCTATTATATACCTTGATCAATATAAAATGAAGTATTTAGCTAATCTCTCTTGATGTTGATTTTTATTTGCACATATTCCATACTAAATACTACGGCTCTATATCCATCACTACTTTACTTATATTCCACTCCACGTTGATCTCTCTTTCTTTATCTCTCTCTCTTATATATTAATTTATCTTCTCTCTCTCTATATATATATCTATTATATACTCTTATCTCTATTCATCATCTCTGTCTCTCTCTTGCTCTTCTATCTCATCTTCATCTTTAGCTCAACTAATTACATCTTTCCACTGTTAAGTGTTTGATTCATATATGATCATATAATACAATATATATCTCTTCTATCTTCTATACTCTCTATCTCTATCTCTATTACTCTCTCTCTCTCTCTCTTCTATAATCTTGTGATTCTTTCTCTCTATTATCTCTCTTCTCTCTCTCCTCTCTTCTCTCTCATCTTCACTCTACCTTACCGCAAATCGCTCTTCTTACTCATCTAACTCTAACTCAATCTTTTCATGCTTAGTGGATGCTCTCTCTAGTAAGTGTACTTGGGGCAATTCTTCCTGCTGATCACTTCTTAGGCATATCTCTGGTGCGCGTTACAGTCGTAATTTTCTATCATAGCTTTAGCTTGCATAATAATTTGATCAAGTCGACAATGTTCTTCTTTCGAGTGCATTATCTCATCTCTCTCATCTGCATATACTTGATTTCTCTTCATGTTATTATTCTTGTACATTATACTTTCTTTCTTTATACGTCGAACCTTTAATAGATGATGATAGTGACGATCGGCGGCAACACATTATTATATTATGTATTTACGCTCGAAGAAGATTGAGATACCGAGTGATCTCAATTTCGAGCCGTGACTCGAGGCTCCGACTCCGATCTCCGCTTCTCGACTCCGTACCTCTGGCTCTCGACTCTGACATCCTGCTCTCCCCTCGCCTCTCGATCGTGCAACCGCAAAAGCCAAATGCATCCGCACACTACGACAACACCGCTTTCTCTGACTCCAGTTTCATGGCTCTTTGAATTTTTTACTAATTTTCATAGGTTCAAATTATTATTAATAACTTAATTGTAATTATTTATAGCTATACTTAGTAGTAGTAGTAGTCAGTAGTAGTAGTGGTGGTTAGTGATAGTAGTAGTAGTAACGATCGGCAGGTCACAGGACTGACGGTCTGTCCTGCCACGACACAGACTCGAAGTCTGTTGTCTGTCTGTCTTATTTTGTTGTTCCATAGCCCTTAAACAATTTTTATTAATTACTATTATATTTTATTATTATTATTATTATTATTATATTATTATTATTATTATTATTATTATTATTATTATATTATTTTATTTTATTTTTTTTAGTTGTAGGTTAGTATGAGTTAGATCATAGTAGTAGTAGTATTCATTGTAGTTGTAGTAGTAGTCGAACAGAATCCGTGTGGTTTCTAGGTCTCTGAAGACATCAGACCTTGGATATGGTGGGTTGCTGATATCTTGTAATATCTTATTTATTATTATTTATTTATTTTTATTAATCTATGTCATACTAATTATTTAGTCTTTATCATATTTACTCGTTTCATCCACATCGATAGTTTACTTAGTTACTCTATTGATTTTCTATATATCATAATTCATTACATTCAATCCAATAGTAGTTTTGATGATTTGTAAGGTTGTCGAAGCACTCCGACAACTCAGGCTCAGCCTATGGACTCCGATAATATATGTTCTTACATCAAGTGTTCAGTGATTGCGATCAGTATTGGGTTAAACATGATGTGAGGTGGTTCACGCATGAGAACGTTAACCTTGCTGTATACCGAATAAAGTTATTGCATGCCGTGTAGGGGCGACCAGTAAGGCGGATCATCCATCCCCCATTAAAAAATCAATGAGTGTATTTCGTTTAGAATAAGGACTGAAGATTTGGTGAGATGATTGCAGAGTGTGCAGTGTCCGAGAGGAGAATTGTCGTTCATTGTGTGGATCTGTAAGTAGTGCACTGTTGGTTCCGGCCCCGGTGCCGGAGCCGCGCGGTGCCGAGTTTTAAATAACATCTCCTCCGTGAATAATCTAAAACTGGTATATGGTGGGCTCCTTATATGGGTTATCCGAGTCTTGAGAGTGGTGTGAATCATGATGTGGTTCTACAATCACAGAACCCTGTAATATGGGGTCGTAACTGAATTATTTCCGTTTTCGTGAGGACATAACCCAAACTGAAAGCTAATGAAAATGTGAGCTGAAACTGATTGATACAGCAGCCTTTTTTTAGAGTGGGTATTTAGATGTACTCGGCGGCTGGAGAATCCTGTGATGGGATAGAACGATTTGGGAGGCGGGGATCTTGCACCAGAAAGTCTGAATAAATTTTTGTGCTAGAGTCGATGAAACTCGGTATTGCATTCTCTGTTAGACGTGGTTAGGGTGCATCATTATCCATTTATGACTTCAGCCGGGAGTAAAATGACTGTGGTTGCCCAGATGGGGTTACATGGACCGAGTCCTGAAATATTAAGACATCAGAACGACGCAAACGCAACTCTGATGATTAGTGTTCGTCGTTCTTTAGGTTGTATCTTTTAGAATGTTTATCTTGGTGGTTATATATGACCGTGGGAACGAATTTTGAGGGACTGCCCCAAAATTGAAATATTGGCGTATGATATCGAAACTTGGATAACTCAACCTTCTTGAGGCATGGTAGTCCGCGATGAGCTGCGCGCCCGGGAGTACACAGCTCCCATCCCTCGACGCCGTCCCTTCCACATCAAAACTCAATGAACTGTGGGGATTATAGTCATATATTGTGGTATACATAACAAAAATACCTTTCATTCTTTTTGTTTTATATGCTTTAAACAATGTGTTTTTACTAAAATTTCAGTGTCAAGCGCTTCTTCATACTTTATAAAAACTCTCACACGCCAAATTTGTGGGTTCTTACATACCCTAAACCTTAAATCCAGTAACCGAGAACCAGCGTCTCAAAACAACCTCCCACCACGTAGCATCAACAAGGCCCCCTAGATCACTGGGATATATTTACATTACCATAGGTAAATATTTTACAAAATTCTCCTATCATACTTGTTATTATCATAACTGACTGATGAATCTAATGAACACTTGCCACCGTGAAACAAAGTCTCTTCGTGGATACTACATCAATAAATGCCAGAGACATATGGCACTTCATTGACTATCGAATTAGAATACGTACCTTTGACATCAAAACCTAACGTCTTAAACACGTATAAACTCTAGTAACTATTATGACTTAAAGTCTTCCATACTTGAGAGCATCGATAACGAGTATTCCTTTGAACATTTGAGCGTCAGATATCCCGCGGGCATCCAACGTAACCTACTTACCACTTTTCGGCCAGGAATTACATCGTTGCTAATCATTTTCAAAAACACACCAATTACTTCGACTGCTGACTGCAACGTATTTTTTTAGTGCTGTGTTTTCAACAAAATTTATTTTATTTCAGGCCATACATAGAAACAAAACATAAGAAATAAATATAAATACGTGATGCAGAAATGGAGCAAATTAGAACATAATGCTTATAATTACACAACTAAACAAAGAGTCGTTACTTAATTTTAACAATTAGTAAAATGCACAAACCATAAACATACTATACCTGAGGGAAATCCATATAGACACTAACAGCTAAAATTTATTTTATTTCAGCTGAACAAGAAAAAGCACTCAAGAAATAACATATAGTTCCGGTAACCATATAACATAGGATGGATTATTAATGAGCATGCAAAAGAGGAGGGAAATCCACTTAACGTTTACTAACAACTATTTAAATTTATTTTATTTTTGAGATTAAGCTATGTGACATAACCTGCCTCAACATACAATCTTGGTTCATATTAATCATATACTGAACAATGATACATGCTCAACGCTAGACAAAGTTTTCAACGCGTCGCAATTTCACCTTCTAATGTACACTCACAATCCTACACGACTCCTTCACTAGATACATATCTGTAAGATATGCAAGCTTTGAGAGTTAGTTCCATATTGAAAAGTATCTTGAAAGGCCTATAATGCATTCAGAATTTCTTAGCCAACCAAAATCCGACATATCTTCTAACATATCATTGGCAGCTTTAGATCTTTTTTATTATAGGACACAGATTAACACAAAAAATATCTATCGATTTTAAGAAATTGAGCACTAGCTTGACACCCAACAACGTCCGAAAATACGCTAACGAGAAAGGAGGGTTATATCATCAGAGAGAGAGAGAGCTGAGGACCTAGATGTCGTATCAATATAATGTGGAGACCCAATCGAATCCCATACTCATAGCTTAGTGCGAGGACTAGAGTTTTTATCTCGCGAACATTAGACTTAATAGTTCCATTATCTTAACCTACCCAGTAAAGTAACTATCGTTAGCATACTGCTGATAGACAACTTTACTTCTTCCGATTCTGCTTCTTTTTTCAAATTCACATCTTTACTATAATCTTCGCTAAATATTCTTTGGGTATTAACCTACTCGGGTAATTATTAAAATTTGTATTGCACTCACCGAGAGTACTTCTAATTTATCATATTACCTTATGATCATAACAATCCAATGTAACCCTGTTGTACAAGACATAATCACTGCAATTATCGATTAACTAACAGGTTTTTTGGCTTTACACCAATCGCTTCATGTCATTCAGTTCCTGAACCAAGAATATAACATACATCTGAAATACCTAACACAGCTTATACGCAAGAATAAACTGGTATAATTAAAAAGGTTTCATATTAACAACTGTAAAGTAACCATCACTCAACAACGCATACAGAAATTCTAATGTAGTTGTTTAACTTTAAATTCATTTTACAAATCAGTATAATGCTCGATGTGTTTGTTTCCCTTTTATTGTTTCAATTCTCTCATTTCTTCTAAAATCTTTTTGTTTTTAAAAAACTTTAATTCTATCCTTTTTTAATATTTTTTCGTTAAAACTTTTTTGTTTTTAAAAAAACTTTTATTTATTTTTAATTTCCATTTCTTTAAAACTTTTTGTTCTTTTAAAAAACCTCTTTTTCTGTGTTTATTTTTAATTTTATTTTCTTTCATAACCTTTCGTATCTTGCTTTAAAAACTTTTTAATTCTTTAATACTTTTCTTTCTTAAAAACATTTTTGTTTCACTAAAAAATTTCATTACACCAAGTTTAAAGTTGATAACGTAAAAAATTTGTCGTTTTCACATAGCCTCTAAAATGGTTAATCACTGTAATCAAATCAGTAAATCAAGCCACCACTAACTCCCCCCTACCCGTCCCAACCCCTGATCTATTAAGGGTATTGATCTAATTGAACCTAATTGATCTGTTTGACTCAGTCATATTTCGAGTATTCATTTTTGGATCCAATACATAGAAATTCAACAACTATGTCTCTTTATAATACACTCCTTCTAATCCACTATGGTTCTGACACTACCTCTCTCACAAAAGTTTTCACAATCCAAATTGACAAGTCTAACATATCACCATAACCCTTCCTCTATGTAACAATATGAGACTGTTGTATACACAAATACTCAAACCTAACTAACCTTAAACCGGCATATACACAGTTTAACATTTAACAAAGGTGTGTCGTCAATAGCTGAGTACGAAAGATGTAAACAGAAAGATATATGAGCGTGAAACAAAGTACTAGACGGGAGCCGAGAGTATACACGGTGGTAGCAAGTTCTTTAACACGACATCGAGAGAGGAGAGTGATCCATGACGAACTCATGAACTATGAGATTAATACACAATTGACCAAAACCTAACATACCTTATGATCGAATAATGTGCTAAACAACATAAACAAAGTTCCATACTCAACAACATATCTAATGTAATCTGACATAACATTGCATAAGAACGAACATTGTTACGAGGGCTTTGAATGTGGTTCCTGTTTCACTAGATGGTTATACATTACAAGTTGAGAAATTGATTCAAAACACTCCGCCGCCCCCAAACCCCCTTTTGCTTATTTACGGATAGAGACGATATGCTACGAGCGCGACAGACAGACATAGCGCAGTACCTGACGTGTATTTCTTTGTGCTGGTATCTATTCGTAGATAGTCCCTTACCGTGCAAAATTACCATATGATTCTTGTTGGTGATTCGTTTTCGAACAACATTATAACGCTACTACATTTTGATTCTTGTTTTCGCAGTATCAATGGGTCAGAGACATATATAACGTAACAAGTTTATTTAAAAACATTTTTATGTTCTTACTAATATGCTTTATGCTTTATAACTAGTAATTAAACCTTTCTATTGTTTAAGTTTGATTTCTTTAAAACTTTTTTTGTTTGTTTTGTGTTTCCTTTAATAAAAAAAAACTTAATTTTTAATTTTATATTTCGTTTTAAATCCATTGTTTTGTGATTTTACTAAATTCACTCTTTCTTATTTTTATAACTTTTAAAAAATTGTTTTTTACATACCCATAAGGCAGTAAATCAGTAATTCATAAGCTATATCCTATAGGGGGTTGCACGCTATCTCTTCACTCGGAACGTCTCTCGCTTACACAGTGTTAATCCTCTCCTGGAAATTTATGGCGATCTATCGAATCTGATTCTTGGATTCATGGTTCACACTTCGTTGTATCATTCTTTCGGAATAAACTATAACACTCATAAATCAAGCTTCGTTATATATCACATCGTGATCAAAAGTCTCGGAATAACTCTAACCATAACAAGTTTTTCGCATTCATTGAGTAAGGAGTGACATCATATGATCATACGCGAAGACTTACTGTGTCATTAGTTAGATATGTACAAACCACACAACCTTAACACATCTCAACACCTCAATACAATGGTTAAATTCAATAAAGATCTCACATCACTTTCACAGTTAAGTAAGCTTAACTACATAGTGCTCGACCAAAAACGTACTATCCACACTTTTTGTTGTCAAGCATAATCTCTTAATATCAGAGTAACATAAATGTTTAATTCTTTAGATTAACATACGGTAATATTAACAAAAATCTAATCACAACCTTGTCTAATTATCCATAACAATCAACGAATATAGGCTACGTAACATAGTTTTTTCACATTATAAAATGTCTTACATATGATCACTTCTGAACTAGAATATATAGTCCATCACCGACAACCTAACCACCGCCTTAACCCATGAAAAAAATATAACTGTTAAACGTTAAACAAAGTTTCACACTTATACAACAGTATGCTAACAATAACGACTGACTGGCTCGGGCTCGTATCATACCAAACAACGTAACCTATTTACATTTTCTCAAGACATAACCCTAACATAATCTAACATTGTAATTTTGTTGACATTAATCATGTAATGATCCTTTAACACATATCTTTAATCATAACTATGTTGCCTAAATTATCATATAACCTGTGATCTGTATACAATGAATATACGCTAACATAACTACAAGTTTCTGAACGGACTCAGATAAATGCTTAAACATAGCATATCCCGACTCGTATAGTAAATGACGTAATATTACAGTACTGACAACCTAAGCACAGAGTAACCTATGAATCCCACTTGTCTAATGCCCATTTAAACAGAAAAGGTTCCCACCTTTGACTACAGCCTCGTTTAAAGATATCCAATACTATCGTATGACGATCAGATGGCGATGTCATCCAGTACCCTGCATCACGACAAAATGTTGTAGTTGATATGTATAATAGTGTGAAGTAGAACACATAAGTGCCCTTAAGGTAATTTGTTCTTTACCTTACACACAATATACAGAGCCGTAATATCAAGGATAATGACACACTGTTTACGAAACCTAACGCCTGGGTATTGTTGAAAGTCTATCTCCAACCTCGATTGCGCCATATATCTACTATTGTTTCGATTCAAACATTGAAAAAATGAAAGAACCAGTTCGAGGTGGATCATATCACTTTGCGAATATTTTTCATATCTATGACTTTACGAGGAATTTAGTTTCATATACATTATATATTATGTATTATCTGTTTGCTAGAGCATTATCTAGATATCAACTATCGAGAATTCTTAGCTTCAATTACTTTCCTTTCTCCCTATTTTCGAACATATAACGCTCATATGTCTCATATCTTGTAATTCATCTGTTTTGTAATCACCGGCTTCCGCTCTATTTGCTTTGCTTCCATCACCCTTTGTATGAATCTTCCACTCCATTATAATCTAACGCTGTACTCTACCACACACAAACTTAACACAGTAAGTAACTAACATAAATACAAAAACGTAAATGTTACCTCATAACTTTTCTCTTCCCTTTCCTTCATAACTATAGATAGTACAATTTGTACATTAACATAGTATCAATATATAACTCTACAAAGTTGTGAGTGAACATTATGGCTAATTATCAATACGTTATCCCCGCAACGCGAATATAAGCGCTAACGTAATAAAGTTTCTACTATCAATAATAGCTATACTATACGCATATCCCGAACTACACGCAAATAGTGTACCACGCAATTCGATCAAGCCCAACGGCTTAGAGAGCTATAATACTCTGTTTATCTAGAAAAGTTTCCCAACACTTACCTATGTCGCCACTTAACACCGGCTCACCAGGGCAACTAATGAATTGCACGCTCCAAATGATGCTATACACCATATGTCATTACCTGCTTCTTTTTTCCAATCGCGCATTTCGTAACTAAATTAAGACTGTTAATTTTACATTGACACATCAATATTTAGCACCTTAAATGTAAAAATTTTATTCACATCCTTAGTCTAATTAATCCATACCAGAAACAAAGACATATACGCTAACGTAACATCTTTCTTTGATTAAGACAATATGTTAAAGGATGTTAAACTCAAAAAAATTCATCATAATACCATAAGGCTGGAATTATCATAGGAGCCCATCGAAATACATTGCAGACATAACGAAAGAGGTTTGAGTCCACATACACCACGCCGAGTGAAAAAATAACAGAAGTTTTATCCATTTACACTCACACATAAAAACAAGTTCTTTGAAATAAAATATCATAAATATGAACCCGAAAGTATAGAGCGCCGATATCTTAAGCTGTTTAACAGCAGTAAAAGTAAGCTAACATCGCATACAGAAATGTAACTCGGCCACGAGAAATTTCACACTTTGCCGCTTTTTTGCAAACAGTAGTCTGTAACTAAACCAATAGAACAGGTCATACTAATATCTACCTTAAACATCATAGCGATATATTTTTTAACTAATTGAGGTTTTTCATTATATACAATCACTCAGTTAATCATTCAATAATCAATTATAGTCAATCATTGTAATCGCCATTATATAAGCTAATCATAATAATAACATAGTGAATCAATGATAATGTAAATCTATGTCAACGTTGTAAGCTAAAACACACTTATGGCAACTATAAACAGTTATACATAACCAATATTCCACTCTTAACACATTAGTCAATAGTAACATCAATTAATCAATGCATACAAATGTAACCTATTCATTTCTCCTATATCGTAGCTTTTTCCAACAATATCATATCTCTAAATACATTATTAAATCGTTAATTTCTTTACACTTAACACAGTAAATATTTAAACCAACTATTCTATATAAATATACCTTGTCATTAATATTATCATACAGACCATCGAATACCTGTAAACATAACAAAGCTTTTAATCCAAACATAACAATAATAAAATAATATTAGTCACTCTTTTCTTGGATAATATAAATATCTAAAGTAACATCTTGTTAAATTATTCCTTTCAGCGTTATTGATCTTAACAGCAGTAAATCTAAGATAAATCAGCTAAATCAAACCATCACTACCCCACTCATTCCGTACCTCTCTATAACTACTTGTTAGATTCTTTGTTTCATCTGTTTACTTTACCTTGTCGACGTATCCTATTTCGTATTAAATCAGGAACACAAAAACTAAGCTTTGGTGATGATAGCTCTGAGCTATCCTGAATATAATCTCTAGCGGTAAACAAAAGTTGTTTTCTTGAAGTAAGCCGTTACACATATAGCATGAACTAGTGACATATAGCCAGTACGTAGCCAACCCGAAAGCAAACTAAACACTCTACAATACGTACGAAACTAAACTACTAACATTACAAATCTTCAAGGCCACTTCTAACATGATAACAGTATTAAGTCACCTAACTAGCTGTCGAATACAAAATCGTAACCTATTCATACTTTTTCAAAAGACATAAGACATATTCTAACTAATGAGAACATGAGTTAAATATTTTAACCCTAACATACCGGAACTATGTTTAAATAAAATTTTAACATAACCAGTAAAAAATAAGCTCATACTATCAGCGAATATATTGCCAACGTAAAATTTTTTTACATCAACTCGTAATATGTAACAAAAATTCATCATAACATCGTCTTAATATCATAATCCCCAACATAATTGCAAACATAACAAGTTTTAACCGCAACCAACATAAAAATAAGCTTCTTTATATACTAACCTACGAATAATGCTTAACCAACAAAATTTTAGCATCAATAAGCTATCATATCATATCGGTAACTAAGATATAATGTACAAATGCAAACCTACACATATTCCGCTGATACGGATGTACAGGATATGAATGTCCACCTACCTCATATTCCGCAAAGATCGCCCTAACAGGTATACAATGACTCCAAGATACTGTTCCCATTTCACGCATATCAGAACAAGTAAAGCCGTAGCATCTAACAAAATCCCTTAACAAAGTGGACCAATCCTAGCCGAAAAAGACTAACCAACATCTCGTACCAATTATAATTGGACACTATGGATTAAAAGTGTCATTCGATTCGAGTATAACATCATTGACCTCCTATGGAGATTTTTTCAAATAAGACTACCCGTAAAGAACGGTAGTTATCCCCCCCCCCAATTATCAACATTTCTAGGGCTAACCTAAACATTTACTCAACAAAAACTTAACAAAAATTTAACATAACGTAGCTAACTCTAACGCAATAGATAAGAGTCCTTCTCTCAATTAACCACACCGCAGTATCTAAGCAGACCACATTCACTTCCGGAGCAGAAAGCCCTAGGGGAATTCCCCTTTGAAAGGATGTGAATCTGAGAGGGGGATCCACCCGAAGGGGTCGTTAAGCGCGGCATTAACCCTCCCGAAGGAGGGGTAGAGCTCTCCTAGCCTCCCCTTCGGGCTGAGTCGCCCAAAGTCCGCTTACACCCCGCTTCCGGGTGATCACTCCTCCTCTTCATCGGGATTCACACTCCTTTCAAAGGGGCCATCCTCGCCTAGCGAGCTTTTCTTCGGAATGTAATGTGTTGCTTTAGATAATCTTGGTTAATGAAAACTGTTTTATTCGTAAGTTAGGTAGCTTTTTTTAATTTTTGTTACAGTTTTTTTGTTACTAATCTTGTTAGGTTAGCCCTAGAAATTTGATAATGTCTACGTTTATTCATCGGTCAAATGATGGTACTCGAAACGAATGACACTTTAACGAAGATAGTGTCAATTCATAGTTCAAGATGTTTGGTATCTTTGATAGATATTGGTCAACTTTGTTAAGGGATTTTTGTTAGATGCTACGGCTTTTACCTTGGTTGCTGATCATGCGGTGAAAAGTGGACAATCGAGTATTGCTTCACCATGATATATCCCTGTTAGCTCTTTTACTTTCCGTATATATCCGTAGGCATGATATTTTTCTGTGATGTTAGCTGATTATTTCATACGCTAGGTATGTACGTGCTTGCAGTGACACTTCATTATTCTTAGTTACCTGTCTACTACTAAGATATAGAGGATCCTCCCTCTAAGTTCGGTTCTCCTGGGTTTAACAAAACTTGAAATTTCTGCCCTTTACAAATCTTGATGGTTAAGCATATATTCAAATCGTAGGGTTAGCTACTTACTAGGAAGTACTCTCATTCTCACCTCATATGCTTTGTTGATAGATAGGTGCATAAGCTTGTTATGTTTGCAATTATCTGTTGGGAATTGATATTTAAGCGATGTTATGATGAATTTTTGTTAAATATTACGAAGTTGATGTACAAAAATTTGTTACGTTAGGCAATATATTCGCTGGTAGTATGATGATTAGACTGAGTTATGTTATCATTGATCTCTTCCTGTTAGAACTGTTCAACGATGTTATGTAAAATTAACATTGGATATGTTAGAAGATACCTGTTTATAAAAAGTTATATTCGCACTCCCAGGTATCGTTTTGTAATGAAGCGTTAGGCTCACTTTCCTTTACTTGATTGCTCAACGTGCTGAGTGGTTTAATGTTAAGTAGCTTTATTCGTACGTTAATGGTGTGTTACTGTTTTTGTCGTTTGTACCACCTTCACTACTCACTCGTTCAGGTTATGTTAGCTTTATTAATGGAAAAAACTTTGTTACGCTTAGCATAATTCGATGGTTAGTATATAAACAATATTTTTGTGTTATGTTTAGTCGAAAATGATATCGCACATATGACATGAATCATAGACAATAATCAAAGGTTTCATGGTATGCACGCAGGCGGAAGTGGGGTTTGATGGTTTGAATTACTGATTTACTGATTTACTGCTTTAAAAATCAAAGTAAACTATTATCAATTTACTATGATCACTTTTATTCAAAAGACTTATTTTTTATGTCATGTTTGGATTAAAGCTTTGTTATGTTTTACAGTTATTCGTTGGTCTGTATGAATATTAGACAACGGTTATTAAAATAAAATTTTTGTTAAATATTAACTGTGTAATGTTTATAACGTAAATATGTTAGAAATTGTTTGGAAAAAGCATGAATAGGTTACGTTTTTGTGTGCCATGCTCGTTCTTTACTAGTGTTTAAAGTGTGAGAATTTGTTAATGTTTAACTGTCACTTTAGTGCCACCTCATACACTCTGTGTCTAAGCATTTGATCCATTGGGTTCTATTTCATATATATACTTAGTTCATATGTTGCTATGTTAGCTTCTTAATGTGACAACATCATCCTGTTTTATGGTTTAGCAAAACATCTCCTGTTTAGGTTCATGCTCTGCAAATCTACACCTAGGTACGCGTTATGATAAATTGTTCTGTTACAAATATTCCCTATCTTATTAACAGACTTGGGCTCACACAATATATACCTATGATATTGTTGACAGATAGCGTTTGAAAATGCGTGAGATGTCTCATCTCTTGTATCTGTCGTAAGTTTGCTACTTTTTACTTGTTGTTGCCAAACAATGCTTTAAAGTCAAATCATCGAGTAAACCTATTACACTATAAAAATTATGTATCATTTTTTCAAAAGAACTTTTTTTTATTTTATGTATGGATAAAACTTTTTGTTTTTCATGTTGGTGTTTTTGTTCAGGTGGTTGAGGGCGTTGTTTTGTTTTGATTATGATGTATGTTGTTGTTATTGTTGTTGTTGAAGTTTGTTAAACTTTACTATGTTTACATGTACCACAAAAGTGTTACGTTACCGTATTCCTTTCTCCTCTCGTATTGTAGTAGCAGTAATTCGACTAAGGGTGATAGATAAGATTTTTCAGTTAAATATGTACGGTGTGGAGAGGTAAATTAACGTTTACTAACCCATCTCGCACGATGCGCTTTGAGAAAAAGTTATGAGATTATACGAGTTACCACTCTCTGGATAGTCGCAAAATGACTTAGTTCACTTAGCACGACGTTAGATGCGGGATTTTGTTAATGTTAACAGTTTATTAGTTTGCGTAAGCTGTGTGTGGTGTCTTGTCCGCTTGTAAACACTTATGTTTTCTTAGCTCGGGTTATGCGTTACGTTAGCTTTATTGATGTGAAAACTTTTTACACCTTAGCAAATATTCGTTGATTAGTATGATCCAATTAGTCTATGTTTATTGACATCACTCTTGTTATAGTATACCCATGCTATGTATAAATTAAAATTGGTTATGTTTGTTTACGCTTGAGAAAGTATGAGTAGGTTTCGATATTGTATGTTATGTTTCTCTACGTTGTTAAGTGTGAATACGCTGTTAACAAAACAATAATCAATGGTATTGCGTAATGTTTCGAAAAGTGGAGGAGTTTGAAGCAAATTCTCGAATTGTATCTAATAACTCGTAGTGAAACAGGACATACAAATAACCCTGTTATTCTGTGAACAACACGAATCTACCTTGTAAGATAGATCATAGAATAAAACTATTATGATCTGATTTCATGTCTCACACACCTAGAGATTGTATACCTTTTGCTTTGTTGACCCACCTAGACTTTTAACTGAACCGTTATTGTTCGCTTACTCGTGAATATTATCTCTTGTGTCATACTCCTGCTATGGTGGTTTTATAAGACAAGAATCCATTACCTTTAAGGATTGTTAATATCACTCATCTTTCTTGTCGAGGTAGTCGAACCTCTTTTTCGCTCGTGTGGTACGCCATTCGACATACTATCACGCTACTCACTTACGCTTGTTGTCCCCCTCGATCATCCTCGTTACGAGGCTGTGTGTTAGAGTGTGGAACTTTGTAATTTGTAACAGTTTATTCATAGGGAAGTTGTGTTAGGTTTGTCGGTGTATCCTGTAGGTTTTCCTGCTTCGGGTTTATGTCCTAAAGGTTTCACCTTTTCCTGGTATCTGACACTCTTCTATCTATGTAGTTATGCCGTACTATTCATTGATCAGTATGAACTAATCTAAGCCAATGTATCCAGATAAAATATAATATGTTACCACAACATTATCAATCATGTTAATGTAATACAAATATAATTGCTCTTATTGCTTAGTAGATATGATATGTAACACTGTATATCGGTTACGTTTTTTGTTGTTAATGTTATGCTTAGTTTACTAGTCTGTTTAAGTGTGATAACTCTTGTTACACCGTTATAACCAGATAATTATGTCGATGTTATAAAAGGTTGTTTGATCTTAGGTTTCCGTTGTCGGATTATATTAATCTTTGTTCAGATGACCTTCATATTCACTCGTTTGTAGCGTGGCGTTCTGCATTTATGTCAAAATGATGTTATCGTTAAGACCCTTCCATATTATCGGTTTATGATATTTTGTTTTTGATAGATTACATAGACAAAGTTAGTTGTGATATATTTGGTTAAATATTGACCGTGTCTATATCTACAAATTAACATTGCTATGCTCTCACAGTACGATCATGTCTATGACAATGTAGTGGAATCACCGGTTTAACGTGATTTTGCACTACTGTATAGTTACCGCTCTCACTCGTCTTGTTAGATGTGGATGCTGTTGACTATAATTTGCACACCGTTTATACTTTCCGAGTTGTATATGCAGATGTGTAGGTTGTGTTAAATGGTGTTCATTCACAGATAGTCTTAGACCTTGGACTCGCATGACTTATGGTTTAATGTTGTTTTTAAATGTGATATAATTTGTTTTAACTGTTTGCAGTGTACTCTCGTTTTTGACCTGCAGGTGTTTATACAAATCCTGAAAGAATTGTTGTTTTGTTATGTTATTTGTTTTGTTACTTGACCATTCATGCATTACACTGTATATGTGACTTGAATCAAATAGATCCGAATATGATCGATAGCATCATGGGAGGGTAGGGAGAGTGCCAGATGAGCAGTAGGAATGAGCCTTTGGAGTGATTCATAATGTGTAGTTTAGCCTGCTCTTTGGGTATGTAAAAACACAAATTTTTTACGTGTATCTAAAAATATAGAAAATGTATTTTGTAATCTATTTTATAGACAAAGAACAAAATCATGTTATTTATAACAGAAGATAACATTAAAAAATTCGTTTTTTTTTATATAATAACTCTATAACCCAACAAGAATTAAACACATAAACAATCTCAATAAAATAAAAGTTTTGAAGTATGTGATAGTAAACCGGCACAATAAAAGACATTAGCTAAATAACTATCTAAACAATATTGTGTGACTTATAAAAATATTATGTAATGTTGAAACTGTAATCAAAACAAGTATCAAATTCTCGTAGCTTAACATCGGTTCGATAAAAGAATACCAGACAATTAATCATAGTATTTGCGTAACCTGTTCGTAACAGTGGCGCGAGTTTGGCAACACATTATTGCTCAATTGTTATTTTGATACACTCAAGTGAAGAAATCAACATCGCCTCGTACACTGTTGTACGGCTCCTTGCTAGTGTTTAGTATATCTTTAAGTGTTGTTAAGTTGGAACTTTGTAATCGTTAGCCATTTATTCGATCCATAGAGGTTAGAGCGTTTTTGTACATTGTTTACTTAATCCAACAATTTTGTTCATAGTTCAGATATTGAATTACTCTGCTCTAGCTTCTCACTTGAATGTGGAAAAACTCTCTAGCTTACTACACGCTCACTACTTTGTTGCTAGTTAATGTCTATAGCGATAAATTTTTGATTTAAATTTACGTAGTCCATTGAACTTGGTTATTGTTAACTGCTTTATTCGTGTTTATATACGGTATGTTAGGTTGATGTTATATCATTCATAGCTTCTTCACAAATAGGGGTTATTTGTTAGTTTAGCTTTTATTGATGTGATAAATCTTTGGTACTAACTTCAGCCATATAATTAGAGGGTTAGTATAACAGGAGGACACAATATTGCTATGCTCCTATGAATTTATACCAGTAATTGGATACCTCAGAATATATGAGCTGTGCATCATCAGATTTTAAATAGATCAACAATAGATCCGTAGGCAGCATATTTAGACAATTGGTTGGGACGGGTAGTGTGTGGAGCGTAGGAGTGGTTGTGATTCACTGTACTCTCAGTCAGTGGATTTACCAGTGTTTTATGTGTGTATTTAAATTTTTAACACAACAAAATTTTTTTATCGTTATAAATAGTTACCCATGTAAATGCCCCGTGTAAAATTTTTAGTATAAAACAAAATGTAGTTCATTTTAAATGAAATAGAGAACATAAAAAATAAATTGTTGTTTTAAGAAAGAGCAAAAAAGTTTAAAGAGAATTATAAACTCGACATATACACATAGCGTTTGTTAGACAAAAACTTTTAAAAGAAATGAATTTTTATATGTTAAGAAAATAAATAAAAAAAGTTTTCTTGAAATAAATTACCAACATCTTAACCGATAAAAAATTAAAAAAACTACTCCGAAAAAATTTTAATATATGTTTTACTAAATACAAAACATTTTTAACAAGAAATGACAATGTAAAAATAAACTAACCACAAACACATCAGCAAGTCAGGGAGGGCTTTTTTGGAACCTTAAATCGGTTTGTTACCTGCACCCTGACCTTTGTTTGAACTCCGCGCTTTCTTTGTGTAGCCTTGACTTCATTTTCGGAGAACCATGGTTATTTTTTTCTTTCTACTCCTTCCTCTACTTCTTCTTCATTAACTTTTGTGACCTTGGTAATGAAAATTTATATTCACACCTGTTTAATTTTATTTGCACTTCCTAAATTTTCTCCGTTTATACCGCTAATATTTTTGTGCGGAACTAACCCTTTATTTTATCTTCGGCAACCCTCCAAATTTTTTTGCACACCCTTCGAGAGGGGTTACGCCATAACTCGGTGCTGTTAACGCTATATACGTTGTACGGTCCACCCCTAATTTTTTTGTGACCAAGCTCCCTTCGGTCTTTCCTATGGGTCAATTTTAGGACCCCGACTAATTATTTTTGTGAAACCTTTCAGGAGAGCTTAGCCCTGATCTCGTATCTAATTCATAATCTAACCGGCCTTCAGCATCTAACACACGCGCGCGCCCACACATAATAAATTTTTGGATCCCTGATGTCACTTCATAATATTCGACTTCTCCCATCTCTCACACACACACACACACACACCCTAGCCTAAACACCTATCCTAGCCACCCAGCCTCCATATAACAGCTACACCACAAGTCGCCTCCATCATTAGCCTACACCTAGCCTTCCCATAGCCTATCTTTTACATAGCTTTACACCCTAGCCCTTCAGCCATAACACCTTCACCCTGCTCACGCTTTCCACCCACCTACACTTGCTGGCTAATCACCCACCAGCCCGTTCACCAACTCTAGGTCTTACATAGCCTACACTCTCCCACGGCTCACACCGATTCAGCCCTTTGCCCACTCCAGCTCTTCCCCATATCTATCTACATCTACACCCTAGACGACTCTCCTCACCCTTCAAGCCATTACTACTCCTTTTCACTACAATGGCTGCAGTTCAGCTTCTATACACAACCACCTACCCAACCGTGGCTTCTGATATGCATGCGCCGTTGATCACCATCTTTCCTCACCCTTCTCACTAATTCCTTTGCTGGCCTTTGCCAAATTTTCTTCTTTGAAATGGCGGATCGTGTCTGCGGTACCGCGCTTCTTTGAATGAAATTATCAAACTTGGTAAATTCTCTTGTGCATGGTGTAACTTGTGCTTCCTTCTTTTCTTTTTCACACTAGGGCCCCCGTTCTTCACCCCGGGTCTACTTTTCCCCTCTCTGTTGACATTGGGCAATTTTCTCGAGTGGATCATGTTTTCTTTCACAACAAGCTTCCCTAAGACTTTTGCTAATATTCCTCTCCCACGTGTTTGATTGAAGTGGCAAATAATTTACAAAGTTCTTCTTTAGGCAACTGTAGACTGAATATCTACAAAAGTTGAAACTTACATGTCTGCATATCTTCAGGGACAAACAAACACTGCTAATTGAATAATGCTTGAAACATTTAAGTTCTTCGACTTGCGGTTTGGTTATATTCGAAGACATTTTGAGCGTTCTATTTTTCACTGCTTTAGCAGACAATGGTAATATTTTTTTTTTAGAACATTTTTGCTCGGCTTCTTTATAAAATCATCAGTTGAATCAGTTGTACATGTTTATAAACAATTTTTATGTTTTCACCGTCTGTATATGGTTTTTTCTCTATTTGCGAGTTTTACAATGTTAGGAAAACTTGCATATTAACATTAAATTTGATAAACATTGATTTTAAATTATACATAATTGATTTTTCCTTGATTTCTGAAGTTTCTTCTGCTTTTGCCGATTCATTCACGCAGGATATTTAGTACTAAATGAAAGTGTTTGCTGTAAAGTGTCTCTTTCCCAACAAATTTGATTTCTTGCTATGCGCCAAGTTTACTATACAAATAAGACAGGGTCGGAGGCTTTTATTTTGATAAACGTGAAGTCTCGGTCCATTTCAACTTTAATAAATTCATGCTTTGTTTTTCCGTTTTTCTTGCTTCTCTTGTAGTCCAATAGTCAAAACAGGGCACTAGAAAATGTTTCATTTATCAATGCCGTAGGATCGTAGATGATTAGATTAGTTATTCTATTTACAAAATTTTCTATTATATATCTTTATCACCCATGAATAATAAATAATTATCTTCCTTAATTAACAATAATAACTAAATCACCAAACACAAAATAATTCAAAAATTGGTGACAAAAATACCTGTAGGATTTACGGCTGGTTTGAAAAACCAGAACTTTATGCTTCGAGTAGGGACTTTTGTCACACGCGCGATTATGCGGCGCGATAGCAATAACCAGTGCACATGAGACTGCGCTTGAGTGACTGGCTCAGCTCAACTCGTGCATGAAGAGATGCCCTACGCCTTCCCAACGAACCGACTGGTTGGGGGGATTCTTGGAGGAGAGCGAAGGCGCTTCGGAAGAGGCACAGTGGAATTTGCACAGCAGGGGGTGGTTTTATACAATTCTAGTTTTCTCTGCGGGCCGGGCTCGGGTATATACTGTAGAACACGATGTCAAGATACGATTTGACGATACGATAATAATTTAATCTTTCGGAATGTTTCTATTAAGTCGTTCAGAGGCATAAGCCTAAAGATAAAGAAACAAACCTAAACTAGTGATGTACCATATTAGAAATAAGAAGCAGGCATCACAGAGTTTCAACAGCACGTATATTTGTGAAAGAGAACATCCAAGGGGAAAGCATCATGTGGCTCGCGAGCCGGGTTTGCCGAGACCATGCCTCTGGCACACTCAGACTTTAGTCCTTTACATTCACCAAGCGATTTTTTGAACAGCACTTCCTGCATTACATTTCCTATAAACCTCTGCCATTCCGGTCGTATCCCTTTCTCATTCAACTATACTAAATTTAAAAGTCAACGACTTGTTCTAGCTTGCT
>JABUQX010052887.1:0-27484 GCA_015478945.1 Trachelipus rathkii
AAATCATAAGGGAACTGACTGTCTAGGCTGAATCCAAAAATTTTTAATCCATTAAACTCAAGAACCACTGCTTTGAACAGAGGAAATAATTATTTTCCCACCATTTTCACCATATCTAACAACTATGGACTGATTTGAAAGCAAATTCAACCACAATTTCATAAATTATGATGGTAATTATAAATATGTATGTATCAAATATATTTGCAGATTTATTTATTTGTTTGAGTATGGAGAAACTCAACGCTGTGAATCTAACTCACTATGCCCTTACATAAATTATCGCTGACAAATATATTACAAGGATGACATACTTTTACTAATATTATATCTCATGAGCTTAATTAATCGGAAGCGGCATGCTGCCCGTGTACATACCACAAACGATTTTGGTTCTCGGTCTGTTCAGGTTGCTCCGTGGCCTTAAGGTTCTTATGGGGTGAACCATGTTCTTGAACGACTATATCGTAGAACTGTACAAGAAACAATGCCTTCAGACTGAAGATTTGTACATGCTAATCTTTAAACTGAGTAAATGTGGTTTTATCTTTTATCATTGTTCTATATAAGATCGGTTTCCGAGGATAATCTCGGGATGTTAAATTGCTGAGATGTGAACATGGTGGGAAAGTTTCCTCAATATATAGATTTCAATTGTTGTATGTGGAAGAAAGATCACGAAGGAGGATGGGATAAAATCTACGCAGTATGTTGGTCAGACTTTTGTTGAATACGATTAGTTGAGTACCTCAATTCTGCGACAAGAAGACTAATTCATAATATAAGACAGTTAGATTTGTAAAAGTGCACTGAATGATTTAATGTTGATAACTCAATATTGAGAATGATTTTGACCTATTCAGCATTATTATGTATTACTCATTACAATTTGGATATATATATTTTTCGTACGTTGCCGTTTTTTTGTAAAAGAATGTACATAATCACCTAGACATATATTGTTAGTTATTTATGTATTTTTGTGACCACCCCTTTAACCACCCTGTACCTGAAAAACTAGAGCCAATCTAGGAAAACGGAGCGTCATATTCGGATCAGGGTGCAAAAGTTCCTTATAATGATTCTTAAATGTTTTGGCCTCATAAAAGCAATTCTTAAAGAATATTCAACATAATGCGATCAAATAGTAGTCTCTATATGCGATACAAATTGGTGACCAGTTCAAGCTTCAATAAAGCCGATTAAAATAAACCGAAAAAAACCAATTCCAGAGAAACCTGCGAGTACATGGATATGCAAAAAGTGGATCCAAAATCGGATCAACAATTGTCGATTAAACACGATCAATAAACCGTGTCATACACAATAAGACATCAAATTATCTCACTGGTTAGAAAATCGCAATCGATATAAAAACATCAAAAATCGTTAAATTAGGTTAAAAATCGGAAAAAAAACCTAATGGGATCAAAAATGCGAGATAAGCTCGATTAAAAATGCGATATCAAAAAGCGAACAAAAAGCGGATTCTAAATATTCGAGATTCACTAACACCTGAATCAAACCTAGTCACAACTGAAATCACGACAAATTCAAAAAATCTAGAGAGATATAAATAACGCCGAAGTATCAAATAACCTGATTCTTTACACAAAATAGCGATGAAAAAGCGAATCAAAAAGCGATCGAAAATAAAGCTGATAAAATAAACCGATCAAAAAGCGAGTGATAACAAAAAGCTATAAAACAATCTACGTATTATCATAAATAAGTCGATCAAAAATGTCTGAGAAATCACAGATAAGTAATACTTAAAGAAGAATACCTGATCCAGAAAAGAAGCAGCATCAAAGTAAAAGTTGTATCGAAAAACATATTAAGTAAAACTGATTAAAAGCCTATCAAAGAGAGTCGAACAAAAAGCGAGTCAAATCTACCAAAGATAAAACGCGATCACAAATATCAATAAACGTAACAGTATTTTGCGCCCAAAGCGTTACAATAACAAGGGGAATAAATTTTAATTAAAAAGGTATGCGTTACACATTAATATATTATACAAGCTAATAATAAATTAAACTACGCACTACAAAATTCCACGGAAGCTGAAAGAATACTGATGAAATATATATTGTTTTACAAAAACCGATTAAAAAACGATCAAAACCGACCAAAAAGCGTAATCATAAAAAGCGTAGATACAAAGTTCGCGGATCAAAATGCGATTCAACTTAAAACCGAATCTCAGAAGATAATATCAAATAGTCACTCTAAAATGAAATCAAAAAATGATCTATAACCATGTTATACACTAACAACCGATCAAAAGCTGATAATAATAAAGTACCTATCCAAATTGAGGCGATCAATAAATATTTTATCGTATTACAGTATGCGTTAGTGTGCTGATTATTCAGAAAATGAGACTATTAAGTTTTCCATAGATTGGCTTTACTTCCTTGAGACTTACTATGGTGGCGATCCAGACTGGATTCGCACATCAAGGGTGATGATGTACTTTGACTGTGGCAATATCACATGACACTGGTGATAAAGTTTTATTTCTATCAAACACAAAGTTCCCAAATACAGTTTTTTACTTATTTTGCTATAAGTGCCCGAAAACAGATCTATGAGTACTCGGTTCACAGAAAGAGTAACTGTTGAAGTAATCTAACAAGTGTATTCCTGCTCACAAGTGTGGGGTAGAAGTACGAATGCAGCGCCACAGAGAAGGAAGACGAGGGAGAGAAGTAGAAGATTAGAACCTATAAGTGAACAAGAGAGGACATATAATACTATAGCTCTGGAATGACACACTCGGGAAGACCAAGTATAAAAAGTCTTTAGGCTCCCCATATGGGTCTTAAAAACGAAATGTGTCAGAACAATCTACGTCCAGTGAAACAATGGACTGGAGAGAAGTGTTTGAAAATCTGCGTGTGCTCACATGAGTCAATGACGTCCAAAGCCAAAGAATAACCACAATGAAAGCTTTATATATAGTCAAGTAAGTGAACATGTTACTTTTTGTTTGGTTTAATGTGAAAGGTACAATCGTTACATGAAACGTAATTGAGTGAGTCCGGATTTGGAAGCCGCGAGCAAGGAGGGAGCGAAACTGTCACTGACCACTCCTCGACGATGTTCACCCAATTCCCAGCTGTTTCACTAACGACTCACACATCACCTAGCCTTGGTCTGATGAAGAAGATATTCAGGATTGGATGTGCACAGCGTGCAGAAATAGTAAGTAATGAACATATCGTGAGAATACAGGAAGTATCTATCTACACAGCACAGTTCTCCAGAATGATCAGATCAATGATTTAGTAAGAGAGTTAAGTCTCTTCTCCAAGCAAGATCTGAGCTTTTAGCATCTAACTAATTGAATACAGAAACTGTCTTAGAGGCCTGTATGTTCAAATGAACTTTTTTCGACAAGAAAGGTAGCTACTGCCTCTTCATAATTCATTGAAGAGAAGACTCAGTAATATCTGTAACGAGAGCATACCCTGGACTTTACAACTACTCCAAAGGGGTTAGCCTTCAATACCCACAAGAAGATTGGCGATTGTTCTTATGGAATAGATTCAAGCGCAGAATGTTGAAGGATGTGTTTATGATTGTTACACATGGCAATAGTTATGCTCACGAAGTTGATTGTCCACATATAGCGTCACTACCAACAAAAACTCGAATGAGAGGAATATGAACAATTATAAGAATGTATATCATATTATTTATAATGAATGAACACCAGTGGTCTATATGCTCTGATTTGAAGATGGTCAACATATTACTGCTGGGGCAGGCAAAGCGGATATACTAGTACGGAGACGTTCGTTTCAAATACTAGTGGGCATAGTAGGGCTAAAAAGACCACGTGCCAAACGTTGTATGGCCTGCTAGACGAAAATATGACTGTAGTGACAATCAATATAGTCATAACAGAACCAACTGGTTGGACAGGTGAAAAAATTAATTTTTCCAGTATCAGATTCATTTGTTAGGGCCACATCAAACTAGGACTGATGAAGAATTTGTTAGGGCCTGACGAAAGAATGGTGAATAGTCTTACAAATATACTTTTGCAGATTTTTTTTTCGGAGCAGGGTTGGGTATAAAGAAACTCAAAGCTGGAATCTTTAACGGCCCCTTAAATTCGCCAAATCATCCAGGATGACAATTTCATAAATATCATGACTGATATTGAGGCATCTGCCTGAAAAAGTTTTGTCTTGGTTGTTTCAGAAAAACTTTTTGAGCAACCATAAATCTGCAACTATGTAGAACTCGTACATGAAAATGCTTTCAGACTTCAAAATTTGAATGCAAATATGAGCATAAAAGTTCACTTTCTACAATATTCACTTAGATCGGATTTCCAAATAATCCTAAGATGTATAGTGAGAACAGGGGAGAGATTCCATCAGATATCAAGGTGCGATGGAAGAGAAGAGTCCAAGGAGATGGAGAGATACCCCACATATGATGGCAGACCTATTGGTTTGGAAGGCCTCAGCACGTGAATGCTGGTCACAGTTCGCACACAGAAGACAATCAATATAGACAGCGAATTTGTAATGCAATAATTTTGATTTCATTGTACTGAATTGAATGTTTTTTCCTATATTTGCATTTTATGTACTTACTCATTAACAATTTGATATATATTCTTTCGTTTTTTTTTTTTGGTGAATATTTTACAACCTAACATAAATTGTTTTATTAATGTATTTTTTGACCACCCTGTACCTCAAAAACTTGAGCCAATCTTGGAAAACGGAGATCATATTCCCGGAATCAGGGGCAACAAGTTACCGTGAAAGTATGACATTCAAATGTCGTTTGCCCGCAAAATCTGTTTTCGTCAGAGGATATTTAGGATAGCAAAGAAACAAAGAGACAATCAAAAAGTCTATCAAAAAAATGTCCCGATCGAAAATAAGATCGATCATAATGCCGATTAAATGAAAGCGAACAAAAAGCGAGATCAAATACGAACATAAAACAATCAAAAACACGGAGACATAATCAAAAGGTGATCGAAAAACGATCAAATCGACTCTGAAAACGATATGACAAGATAAAACGATAAGATGGACACGAATCAAACACACCGATTAAAAACAGATCAAAAAGCGATCACAAAATATCTGAGTTCAAAATCTTATGGCTTATACTCTATGATACAATGTTCACAAGCGACAGTCAACACAAGAATCAAAAAGCGATCAAAACGGCGATTCAAAAAGAACGATCAAGAATGGGCAGCGAGAAGCAAAAGAGCTAGTTCAAGATATTACACGCACACAAACCGATCAAACATAACGCAGCTAGAACAAAAACAATCACAAATGATCATACAACGATCAAATACACGATCAAAAAAGCGGATGAAATAAGCGATTATAAAGACGACTCAAAAGAACGATGTAAAAACTAGATCAAAAACCGATCAAAAACCGTCAAAAAGCCATCAAAACAATCAAAAAAGTGTTCAAATTATTGCATAAACTCGTTCAAACTGGTCAAAGTGACGATCAAAAGAGATCGATATTTTGCAGCTGTTTTTACACCCAAATCAAAAACTGATTAGAAAAGCAGTTTCAAAAAGCAAGCAATATAGCGAGATAACATATCAAAAAGAGAAAAAAAGGCGATCAAATACCGATAAAAAGCGATAAAAAGATCAAAAAACCGATCAAAAAGCGATCAAAGAGCGAATAAAAAGCGATCAGATATTGATCAAAGACGACCATCAAAAAACCGACTCCACGAAATTACCCGATTAAGATCCAGCGGATGCAAGAAAACCGCATCTGTTTACCTCAGACCCTGCGATTGAATCTAAAAAAGACAATCAAAAGTGATCAAGAAGCAAACACCGAGTAAAAACTCTATCAAAAAATCCGGCAAACAGAGCGATTAAAAATTGCGCAGAACCAGAGCGATTACAATGCGATCAAAAAACCGAAAGTCAGTTAAAGAGATTCAAAATATCGATCAAAAGAAATCAAAAAATGATCTAAATGTCCGATTAAAAAACCGACCAAAAAGCGATATAAAAGCCATCAAAAAAAGATCAAATAACACTGGCCAACAAAAAACAATTTTTTTTTTCTGCTGCTCAAGAATATTTTCTTCGAATTTATATGTAAGTTAATGGCCTCTGCAGAGTGGCTGCTGATTTCAGAAATGACATTAGTTTTAAAAGATTGGATCTACTTCTTGAGATACAGGGTGTTCCATAATATTTTTTCTTTATAACAAATATTTTTTTAATAAGGCATGCTTCTTACAGTAATATGACGTTTTATTTGTACTTTAACGGCGGCGGCTCTACACATTTATATGGACTTTATATTTTTCTATTTTCAGACCCTATGAGTACTTCACGAAGAGCCTGTTTGAATACCCACCAATATATTCTGCAACATTTGTGGTGAATATTGCCAGGAGAAACGAAAAGAAGAAAATATATTACTCAAACTTTGTGAAGCAAGCATTTCTGGTATATAACAACTTTGGAAGAAACTGTGGTGACAAGATAAGTCTTAGGGCTACCCCCTATGGTCTGTTAAAATCGTGCTGTCGAAAAAATCTGTCGAGTCATGGAAAAATGGGACGAAGAAAAGGTTTTAAAATTTGGTGATGCCTAAGTGGTATGGCCAAAGCCAACGACGCATAACCACGAGTGACCTGGTTATTTTTGTTTGGAGTTAAGTGTGAACAGGTATCAATCCGTATTACATGAAACGGTAAATTTGGGAATCCGGATTTAGATTTAGCAAGGCGACCTGTACCACAACACTCCGACGATGTCCCCATGCCAGTGTTCACTACACTCCCTGACCTAGCATTGGTCTGATGAAGAAGATATCCAGGATTTTGTGTGCACCACCTGCAGATAGTGCAGATAAGATGAAATATGCAAAGAAGCTACTTCAACTTACCAGCAAACAGATATCCCCAGGAAGAGATTCAATAGGATTTTAAGTACGAGAAGTATAAAGCGTCCTCCAAGCACAAGATTTCATGAGCCTTTTTAAGCATCTAGAGAGGAAAGCTGAAAAAACTGTCTCAAGGACGTGTAAATCACAGCAAATATTTTTTTCCGGACAGAAGAGAGTAAGAAACTGCTCTTTGTCATATTTCATTGAAGAAGGAAGACCCTAGATAGACGTGTACACGAAAACACACGCCTGGACCTCCAACACTCGCAAAATGGGGGGTTACCTAAATACCGACCAGTAGATTGGCGATTGTTTTTTCAGACAAACAAAAAAGGTTTTGAATGTGTTTTATTGTACCACAGTGGCAAATGAGTTATGCCATTATTCCAAATAGGTCACTTCAAACAAAATGATAAGAGGAAATATTGAAATATAAGAAATGATACTTGATGGGGCAGAATAGTAAAAGTGGAACATAAATTTAAGAATTGTACTAATGAAAAAAATGGAAGAGAGATTGTGATTGAAGGGCTAATTGTTAAAGAAATATCTTAAAGAAATTTAATGAATATGTAAATAATGAAGAATCAAAGATAGATATGAATATCGTATACATGAAAACATCCGGGAACGGAACAAATTTAAAGGAACGCTTTCTATGGAGGAACATATAATTTAGGGAACCAGAATTTGAAACGAACTTTATAAATCAAAAAGGGGCAAATACCATGTAGAGGGAGATCTTGTAAAATCGAAGAAGATGGAGAAACAAGCATTTAAGGGAGAGAATAATTGTATAATGAAGAAGATGTGAACAGAATTGTAACGGGACATGTTATAAAGTAAAAGAAGGACAAAAAGAATGCCTTCAATAAGGATTTATAAGTCGTTCAATGTACAAAGGGAACAACAAATATTTAATATATGAGGTGTGAAAATTATAAAATAATAAAAATCTGCAGGGAATTAATGTGAAAAATGGAAAAAAATTAAGGAATTTATAAGTGAAAAATGAATGGACGCAAGTTTAACAAGGAATAGTTATAGATTAGAATGGCAAATGGAACAATGTTAAACGGAATTTATAATGAAAAAACTGTAACAAATATTTAAGGAAATGTTTATATATGAAAAATGGAAACCAAATATAAGAGAGATTTACTAATGAGAAAAGTGAAACCAAATTATTAACGGACTTCATTATAATGAGCGCAGAAAAAAGAAAAAGAAACTGGAAAACAAAATCTTTAATGGGGAGTGCTGATACCTGGCCAAACCGTGAACTTTGCAGAGTAACACCATATTAAATAAGAAATTTCAACTTTGTTTATTACTATTGTATTAGTTTAGACAAATTCCCTCCTCATACATCATGGGTGTAAATATGTCTGTTATCCGAAATTTCAAAAAGATCGTTTTAAGTTACTCAAAGGATATTCATTTATAGGGGTCGGTCAAACTAAAAAATTCCATTTCCAGGATTCGTAATTGGTAATTCAAGCGTTTTAGGATCTCTCTCAGTTATTTATTCGGAAATTTTTAATGAGCAGGTAAGAGCCGTTACATCTTTTCTCTTGCTGAGCCAAGCAAAACCCAAGGCTCAGGGCTTTTCACTAAACTCTATGTTATAAAATGTTTATGTGCAGGAGCCGGAGCCGGAGCCGGAGCACAAATATAATTTTTTTTAAAGAGAAACCAGTTTTTGGAGCTGGTAAAATAGCTAATCTGCAAAAGCGGAGGATGAATTTTTCTGAAATGAAAACGGAGTCCGAGTTGGAGCCATTTTAAAATGCTGGAGTCGAGCCGGAGCCGGAGCCGGAGCCGGAGCCGGAGCTGTCGCGTGAAGACGGAGCTGAGCCTTGGGTAGTCTGGAGCCGGAGCACCGAGCTTAAAAACAATATTTACTATAAATTTTGCAGGTGAAATAGTTTTACAAACGTTATGTGCTAAACAAATTTCGAGAGATAAAGGAGACCGAGAAGTTCCGAATCGCCAGAGAACGAGAGAGAAGTACTCGCGAGACTTCACACGCCCAATAGCATCCTTCCTATTCTCATATTATTTAACACACACACATCATGTGTTATAACCTGAGACAGATATAAACTCACTCTTCTAGCACAAAGTACCGTAGAGCTCTGAAATAATATATCAATATACTATAAACATCAAGCACAGCCTTGACAACCAAGAGCCACGAAATCAGAGAACAAAAGGCAGCACCCACAGATATCAGAAGTTCGAAGAAAGCGAAAGGATAAGTGCATGACACCACAAAATCAATACATTATATATATAAAAAAAAATCAATCCTCTCTCTAGCATTGGTAAAAAACTTCTGCAAATCGGGGCTGAACTATTCATGAAAAGTGTGAGAACGAAGATCGGAGCTGAAAAACCACGGATAGCCTAGATGAACCATAAAGGAAACAGGTCGATCTTGAAAACACTAACACAATTCACACAGATTTTATTTTACGGACAACATAACAACAGCTAAATCAACGCTACTAAACACACTTGAAGCATGAAAAACAGATATTATGAAGAGAGACGCGAGAAATACTGACATCATTAAGGAAGACAATAGCGAGTACAGAAGCAGGTGAAGCACCAGAGGAGACTCACGGAAACCAGCGCGCAAGACGAAAAAAAAGACCGCAGCCACCGGACGAACAGATAGGTCAGAGCAGTACAAAATATATTGCTTATACGTCAGAGAGCACACTATGTTTTTCGTAGAATTACAAAAAAAACCTTCGCACAGAATACGAAGCTCGAAAAACTATAACTCCTGAAAATGTGAACAAGAACGCAAGATCGAAAAAAGCACGAGAGAAGGCCAAAGAGAACCGAAACACCAGTGAACCAGAAGTCACGAGCACGACGACAATGAGGTCAGGAGCCATAGCGTCTCGAATACCCACTCGAGGACGTATAGCGAAGCCAGGATGCCGGAAGCGAGACATACTAAAATAAACAAATTTAAAATAATATTTCTTCACCAAGAAATTCAAACATAGTTCAACATATCAGCCAATATGAACAACAAAAACATCACCAACACACACAAAACAAAAGTATTCAATATCGTAGATAGCCACCAAACAATCTACCTGAGAAAAAAGAGAACTAGCACAATTAAGCAACGCCCAGGAGCCCACGGAGAAAGATAAAGGCTATCACCAACATTCCACAACATCGCTATAAAACCTCCTCACAAAAGAAAATAAAAAATGAAAGATATTCTATGTAAGGATTTCACAATGACCTAAATAGAGCTACTGAGATGGACCTGAGGAAACTATACAGAAGAATGCCAAACAGAAGAATAGAAGACTAGGATCAACCGGCAGTGGTCGGCTGCGTGAGATCTAGAGACAAATCTTCTATTTCATAGAACAGTATTTAACAACGTCAATAATATAATCGATAAGCATATCAGACGAGACTGAAACAACCTATATGAAGTTAAGGATGGAGACCGCGAGACGGAAATCGGCATAACGAAAACAGAGATACACAAAGCGAGCACGGACGTAGGACGACGCGGAGCCATAATCAGGAAAACGTATGACGAACGCGAGTAGCATCGAGCACTAAAGATATTTATAGATAAATAGCTATTTATTAAACAAGCTAAGAACACAACTATAGTATGAATCACAGAACGGAGACTATCTGGAAAGCTACACACCATTTAAACAAAAAGAACTACAAGCAATGTTGTATGGAGAAATGCTGAAGAACAGTTGAGGCACGAGGAGGCAAGCTTGTCCTCAGTGTCAGGTAACGTCAACACGAGATAGAATCAAATAAATATACTAACTAAAACGAGACTGCATTCGAGTTTCACGACGATTCACTATCTAAGTATAAGGCCACAACAAGACTGAGCAAGTGCGTAAACTATTATATACCCATTTTCTAACGCGACAAAAAACTAATCAAACAATCCAACTACACACAAAACCTTATAACAACGACCATACGATCTAAATTTATCTATCACACACAAACAAACTCATCACAACTCTGACTTTCATATCAAAAACAACACGTAAATATCACCCTAAAAAAAGAGCAAGTCTTTGGTATGAAAAATTTCCAGGACATTAAATAATAACACAATACAGGATAAAGATAAAATTCGTAAACATAAATAAGTACCACAGATATCAGAAAACAACGAATGAGGTATAGCTGTCAGACAAGAAGTTAAAGAATAAGTGATAAACTTTGATACTTACTAATATACATATATTATTGAAAAATCTAACCTCGAAAAACCAATATAGACAGCTACCCATGAGTAATAACCACAAATTATTCCAAACTATTTACACTCACCGACATATAACAAACACATCCACGACAACCACTAATTATACACTATATCACTATATGAAACCCAAACAACACTTCTATTGTGAAACAGAGAACTATTTCCGTGATAAAAAAATTAAATTAGGAAATAAACAAATAATCTAAAAAAAATAAAAGATATTATAATATGGTATTCAGTTTGCAAACAGTGAAAAAATTCACAACGACTTGAAAAACAGCTCAAATCACACACACCCGACCCAACTACGAAAACCACATTACCAACCCAAAATCAGAACTCAAACAACTAACCCATCCACAAACAAGCAACGTCCAATAAAATTGATAACAACACGAAATAACAGAACAACGAAAATACAATAATGGTAATACTACGACACTCAAATACATACAAAAAAAATCACATCTCACTCTTAACCATTTCATAACAGATTAAAACAGAAAGATGTATTACTAAATTAGAAGTACAAGATACAATATACAGCGATATCTATATACAATAAGAAAACAAACAACTAGAACAAATTCAAGGAATCTCTAATACGTATAAAACAAATAAGACCACAAACGTAAATTCCATGGCAACTTCACTCACACTGTATATCTTAAGTAATCTCATATCACAATACAAGACCACAATTTCTCTCTCAATTAAACACCACAAGTTACCAAATAGAATCCTCACACAAGTTTTAAAAACTTATGAAAAATCGTATAGAACAATCTTTAAAACAAATATTATACACAATCTTTACTCTCAATTAAATAATAATTCCTATATTTTAACATTCTAATAATTTTAACATTATTAGGACAGTTTATCAATATTAAACAATTTTTATTCTTTATTCAAATTAATCCAGCTAATTAATTTTCCTCTTCATTGAAATAACTTTCTACACATCAACACATTATACTAGACCATGTATAACAATAATTTACAAAAACCAAACTTTTAATTAATATTTTGCTTAAAGTATGTTCATTAACAATTTATAATAATATTGTACCGAAGAAATGCCATAATTGATAATTACACACACACACATAAAATAACTTACCAAAATATTACACCAATATTAAACAATTTTCCTATTCTTTAATTCAAAATTATAACAAACGCAAAATTATATAAGAAAAATTATTTGTTGCAAGAATATTTAATATATGTAATCAGTATTTCATAAATTATTAAATATGATGAACAACAATTGATTGAGAAATCTACATGATATTTAAGCCACTCTTCTCTACACACATACTCTTTAAATATAATATACATTCACAATACATAAAAATATCTTCTCTCATTCTCAGACACTCTCTACCACTGCACAAATCATTTGCTACAATATAATTCAAAAAGATATAATCATAATACTCATCACATCAAACTATACCCTTACTGCAAGCCCACACCTTAAATATCTCAAACAAAAATTAATAAGATATGATATCACCAAACATATAATAGTGTAGTGTATTAAATGGAAATTAAGTCATTGATAGTGTGATAGTTTAAATATAAATGTGATGAATTTGTATTATCAGCAAAACAAACAAAGCTACATTTTGTTATGGATATTTTTGGACGTTTTTTTGTAGCTTTTCTTCAAGAAAGTTTAGGCTTTGCTTTCTCCAATTATTTGTAATCTCGATTCTCTTAAATCGAGGAATGTGGAAATATAAAACTTATTTTCACTTGACGGTAATTTGAATATGGAAACATTGTAAGAAAATTTGCAAATTATAATATCTGCAACTAATCTAAAGCGAATATGTAATTTCAAAATGTTAATTACAACCCTAGTAACACAAAAATATACCACTCATAAATGATTCACAATAAATATTATTAGTAAATACAATCAATATACATTTCGGAATATTAAACATAACTAACAAAAAAGGTTTGAAATAAGCCTCAGTAATGTCTTTCAACTACAACTAAAAATCACCACTACAATCCAAGAGAAATTTGATAAACAAATATACACTGCACAATAATTCTGATCACATTGGCTAACAATTTTTGAACATTGACAAGACTTCTCAGATCTCTAAAAAACACTCTATACAAAATAACCTACTTTTGCACAATTCTAGAAAAATTATTAACCATCTTTCACTTTTTAGTAAGAAACATATTTATTAGCAAATTTTTAACCTTGACTGTGGTCACCAAAATTATATGAATAATGAATTTTAAAACAATTTTAACAATTTAAGAATCGTTAACCAGGATGATTAAAAATGTCACAATTTTAACTATTTAGAATTTAAAATGGAACAATTTTAGCATATTCCTAACGTCAAATAGTCAACAAAACAATTTATCACAATGTAAAACCTGTAATAATAAGTTAATTAAAGTTAACCAGTCGGTTCTAACAGTATTAAGAAATTTTAATCAATTTTTTTAAAATGTTAACAATATTTACAATTTTAAACGATTTTAACAAATCCAACATTTTCTAGCAATATTCACACTCATTTTAATAAACACAATTTTAAATTTTTAACAAATATATCAACATCTTTACTGTTTAACAATTTCAAGAATTCCTCAACTAAATTTTTAACATTAATATTATTAAATAATGCAAATGTAAAAAACATTATTTATACAATTTTTTAAACTAATTTCTTAAATTAAATTTTCATTTAAAATTTTTACCGTGGTAATATTAACTCACTTTTTAATTAACTTAAAATATTATTTAAGACTTTTATTACAAATTCTAGATTAACTCTTAGTTATTCTTTCCCTCTGGAAATGATCTATGATCATTCTAATTTCTAAACAGAATTAATACAATTGGTGACCATTTTACACATAATAATAAACTTTTCTAAAAACAACAATCTTATCGGAGATGGATAAAATGAATAGCACATTTTACGAGTTTGTTTTAAAAGTCGCCCAATTTTATTTTTATTTTATTGTATTTTTACAATAAAAAAAAAGTGCACAATTGAAGAACGGCAAAATTTTTATTTTAATAAACAAAATTTCAACATTTACAACAATTTTAAACAATATTAACAATTTTATAACATAATTCAAGCAAAATTCGACAAGTATCTCACACCAAATGTAATTATACTATAGTGTTAGCCGAATTTTTTATAATTTTACAACGAATTCCTCAAGGTATGTTGGAGGAAAACTATTCATAAAATTTTTACTATGAGAGAATATATGTATGACTTAATATGAACCTATATGAGACGTATTAAATACTATACATTACAATTGTGAGTAAGACATAATTTAAAGCGGAAATTGTCGGAATTTAACTCATCGTAGCACATGATTATGTGACAGCAGATTTGTCGAGAAAGTTTTAAACAATGATTATTAAGAATTCGTTAGCCAAGGGTTTCAGACAGATTGACTACTAGCAACATATTTAAATTCAACAAAATTTTAGTCAGATTTTACATTTTAGAGAGACAGTGTTCGATAAATCTTTTAAAATACAGATGATTCTGTTTATCTACAGGTGTACTAACAACAATTTGTCGAATTATTTGAAAAATTTAATATCAAGTATTTTAGAGTAAATTGTTTTCATATTTGAGAGAGTTAATATTAGTGATCAGTTCAAGAGCGATTTTATTAGATAATATATTATACATTAGTGTTTAAATTAAATATGTATTTTGAATTATAATTTGTTAAAAATTGACAAGTCACAGCGAACTTAGATAAGAACTAAGTACATGTCCATTCTTGTTTCAACAAAATATGATTGATTTCCTATTTCTCTTTCTTTGATATTTTTTTCCTTTCTTTGCTGTTTAATATATCGATCAAATCAAGATGGATTAACAAAAAATTTTATATACTCAGTAATATGTTACATTGCAAATTCGGAAACCTTCTTAAACGCTCAAAATTATCAGCCAAAACAGTGCTAGTCCTTTTTCCATAATAAGGAGCCTGTTTGTGGGAATATATATATAGATATAAGTTTTTAGAAAAAGAATTAATTTTAAATTGGTCAGTAAAAACAATATCCTCGAAATAGGAATATTCACAGTTCATTATAATTTATTTATAACTTAGGTCATTAAAATTTAATATATTATAATACTTATAATATTTAAAGATTATAATATATTTATGATATATACCAGTAGTACAAATCACTATAAAAACCACACCGCTTATAAAACTCAAAATACTCTATATCTCAACTACCATACATTAGCTATAATCAAATTAACGTATATATAATATATATTAAATATATAATTTATATTATAATAATATATATATATATATATATATTATATATTAATATAATAATCTATAGTGATTTATTAAGATATAATAGGATTTTTTTTAATGTAGTTTAATTTCTGATAAATTGAATATTTCTCTTTTAAATATATATATATATATATAAGTATATATTAAATACTTATATATATATATATTAATTATAAATATTATATTATAATATAGTATATAATTTATATATATATATATATATTTATATATATTACTTATATATATATATGATTTAATATACTATATATATATATATATTTATATATATATATATATTTTATATACTACATAACATCACAAATCCTTATAGTCATTAAGATACTACTCACGATATTAACTCACTACTAATATATATTTAAATATATATATTAATATAAAATTAAAATCAATATTATATATATTATCTAATTTATATATAGAGTAAATAACCTATTATAGAGAAGAAAATATTAGTTCACATTAAGTATGATAATATATAACTATTATACTTAAGTTTACAATGTCATTATAAACAGAAGAAAATATATTGATATTAAGAATACGTTTTGTACGGTTATATATCAGCTAATAAATATATATAATATATACTATATATATATAATAATATTATATATATTAAAGAACCCGGTGTCACTTAAAAAAACGCAGGATAGATATGTAAACACGATGTGATATACTTCTATACTAATATTATATATATAGTATAATACACTCACTTCATAAATATTATTACTTACATAAACTAATGTAATTTTTATTACGTATATATTAATATATACTATTATTATTTATATATATATAATACTATATACAAGTATATATTGGTAGTCAATATCCTAACAATTCTTCAATTTACAGCTAGCTCATATTTAATTTTCTTAATATTGTGAATTTTGTATATAATATATATATATATTTATATTTTTAATATATATATAATATATATATAAATAAATATTAAATTATAATAATAAATATAATTAATTATAATATTTAATTAATTATTATACTTATATAAATAAATATATATATAATAATTAAGTATAATATATAATATTAAATTCATAAATAATTATATAATTACTATTATATATTAATAAATAATATATAATAATAATATATTACATTAATATAATAATATAATTTAGATAATTTAATATAAATATATATATATATATATACTTAAATTATAATATACTTATAATAATATTATAGTTAATATAAAATATCTCTTAATATAATAAGTTTTCTAAATATTAAATTTAAATTACGATAATTATAATAATAATACTATTAATTATATATATATAAATAATATAATATAATAATATAATATAATATAAATAATATAATAATAATTAATATTTAAATATTAATTAATATAATAATTAAATTAATAATAATAAATTATATAATTAATATATATTATAATAATATTATATATAATTTAATAATTAAATTAATTATTAATAATATTGATAATATATATTATTTATTATTTAATTTATAATTATTATTATAATTATATTAAAATTATATGATAAATATAATCTAATTATAATATATATATAATTAATAATTAATATAATATATATAATAAATATAATATATTATATATATTAAGAATTCTAATGTATTAAATATTATTAACTAATCATTTAAATTTTCAAATGGATACAAAATAATTATAATTAATTATATAATTAAATATATCTCTGTTATAAATAAATTAATTCAATAATGCAACAATAGTATATAATAATAATTACGATCATATAAATTTATAGTAAATAATTAATAATTAAATGAATAAATAATAATAATTAATATATAGCTTACCTTATGTATTGCTTCAATAATTACATGTAGATCATCTACATCACTTTTTGTGTATTATTACTATACATTATTTATAAATTAAATTAAATTAAAAAATTTATATCATCATCATCCTATTATTGAAAGGAATCTATTTTAGCAATGATACCTATATTAAATTAAATATTAAATTATTAATATAAAGAAATAATAATAATAATTATATATAATAAATTATAATAATAATTAATATATAAATTATATTAATTAATAATATATTAAATATATATAATAGATATATATTAAACTAATTATATTATAATATAATTAATATATATATAATAATAATTAATAATCAATAATATAATAATATACTAATAAATAATAATATAATAATTATAAATTATAAATTTTATACTTATAGAAATAGCTTTAAATTAAATAATTAAATTATAATATAATATAATATAATTATAATAAATTAATAATAATAATATATTATAATAATAATAATTAATTAATAATTAAATAATTAATATTAAATATATATAATAATATAATAATTATATAAATAATTAATAATAAATGTTCAATAATATAATAATATATATAATATATATATTATGAATTATTTAATTATTATTATTATTATTATATTATTATTAATATTATTATTATATATTTTATTATTTTAATAATTATATAGTTATTATATATATTATTATTATTATTTATTTAGATTTTTATATATTAATGTATTTATATTATTCTTTTTATAGAATATATATATTAAATAATTCATTGGTAATGCTAAAAATAAATTTGTATATAAATATAAATAATAATAATAATAATATAAATACTATTTATTATAATAAAATTAAAAAAATATATAAAACAATAAAGGCTTTAAAGAATAAGGTAAACCTGTTTTAGTACGGGGATAAGTATTTAAATAATAAATAAAATAATATATATATATATATATTAATATCTATATATTATTATATATATCTATTTTAAACTCACTTAGTTGCTAAACTATAGGTAGAATTTTAATATTAAACTCAAACATTAAATTAAACACTTTTATATCTAAAACATTTAAAACTGGATATAATATTACTATGTATCTTTATTTAAGTAAAGTGTTTTTAATGTGTGTTTAATTATATATTCTTAACCTAGTTATGCACTAAGGTTTTTGGAAACTGCATCTTATATATGGAATTTTTTCAATCGAGATTAGTTTAATAATCAAAAATTATCTTGTCATCGTTCCATCATTAGATTAATAGTAAATATATAAATTATATAATGTAATTATATATATTTATATATATAATTATATATTATTATATATATATTATAATACTTAAATATAATATATATTAACATTATATTTATAACTATATTATAATATATATATATTATAATATATTATATATATAATATTATATATATATATTATATATATTATATATATATAATATAATTATTATTATATATATATTATTTATATATATATTATTATATTATATTATTATTATATATAATATTATTATATATAATATATATTATATATAATATTAATTATATATAATATTATATATATATATATATGATTTAGGTATGTATTACTGTGCCCAAACTGTTAAGATATAATATATTTTAATTATGTATTTAAAAGCATATAGAATAATATTAATATATATATATATATATATATATATATAAATTATATATATATATATATATAATATTATTTTTATAAATTGTTATTGGATGCAGTATTTTAGTTGCTTGACTATTTCAAGTAAGAAGTAGTGATATAATTATTATTACATATTTTGAATATTTTCTAATATTTTTTCAGGTTTTGCATATTTTTAAAATTCTTCCAAAGAAACTCTTAATATTTATTAAACAGAAATGTTTTCCTATATTGAAAAAAAAATTGAAGAAAATTAGATTAGAATTTGATAAAAATTATTTAATTACATTGTTTCAAAATGCTATTAAGAGGAAGATGCCAATTAAAAAGGAATTTAGAAGTGTTTGTTTTGAACCAGTCACAAAAGTTTCTTTCATTTTGACATACATAAATGAAGCAGTGGCTTTCTTTCAAAAACAGCCATTAGAAATTTTGAAGATCATATCCGCAATTTGCCTAATAATTTCTTTATCTATCTGACTTACTGTATGTTAACATATTTATACTATGGTATATAGGTGATCTGTTATTGTTATATTCTTATGTTTTTATTTTGTGAATAAGTGTACTGAAGTTGTCACTGCACACCTGAAAACTGTATACTGTATTTCAGATTCAAGGTGTTTTTATAATTTTGAGAAAGAGTCCTACCTACATATGATATTGATTACCATTATGACCAGATTCAGTTTGAATAAATGCTTTGTAGTTGGTCTAGCATCTAATTTACCTTTTTGTATTTGACTGCTTTTTAATCATAACATTATATGGGTAATTTTTTAGATAACTTTTATTACAGACCTTACGTTATTATAAACTATTACAATTAATATTGTCTATTGTCACCTTATTTTAATAGATCTAAATTACAAAGCTATATAATTAATATATTGGATGTTAAAATGAATAATCTTGCTAAAAATCTGAGAATTCCATGTCTACGAACTGCTTTTAGACTTACGGTAAGAATATATAGCTATGATGTATATTTTTAATATTTTAAATTTTATATTTATTTAAAATATCTACAGATTATATAGGTAATTACCGGGTATTGTCTGTTTTATCTGAATTTGCTAATAAACAAACTTTATACCCATATACAAAGGCTTCGAATATTTTCTCAAAAGTTAAAATATTTTTGGTCAAGGAAAAATTAATAAATAGTTTATCTTACTAGCTAACTGGCTACATTAATAAAAATCTTTTACTTTGACTCTCAATGTTTCAGTGTCAAACTGTCTTAATTGAAAGTAGAAATAAAACGTTCTTTGAATTACTAAGTATCCACACATTACTTATTATACTTGTTAATACTAATTATTTGTGGTACCTATACCGTCCCAAGTTTTACACTTAATTACAAGGTAACCACTCACGTACAATAATTGGCCAGTATCGAAAAGGTGCACCTTCCTAAACTGAACCTTACAGGGGTACTCACGAGTATGTTACCTTACATGGAAACGTCTTTTCACTAAGGTAACCACAATACTTTTGTTACCGCACTACTACACTTTTACTTATACAACTAGAGATCCAAAAGTTCATCTCTACACTTTACTAATTACATGATACTAATTACTGAAAGGGATAATAAAATAATAAATAATAAGCAAAGAAACATAGAGTTTGCTACTACTGCCGACTTGGTCGACAATGTAACTAAAGGAAACCACATCCGTCCATCTAATTCACTTCTTCTTCTTCCACTGTTCTCACATACTTCATTGGATAGGAAAGGAGAAGGAAACACAAGGACATCTCTCACAACCTAGGAATAGAAACAGACAAAACTATATTATATATATATATATATATATATATATATATATATAATATTAATACTATTATATATTATAATATATATATATTATATTATATAATAGTATATATATATATATTATATATATAATATTATATATATATATATAATACTATAGAACTACTATATATATTATATATATATATATATATATATAGTACTTATATAATTATATATTAGTAATATATATATATTATATATATATAATATAAGATTAGATATATTATATAGTATATATATATTATTACTATAATAGAATATATATATATAATATAATATATATATATATATAATATATATATAATATATTAATTATAATATATAGACTATATATATATATTAATATATATATATAAATAACTAATATATATATTATACTATAAATTATATATATATAATATATATATATATATATATAATAGATACTATCTATAATATATAATATAATAATATATATATATATATATATATATATATATATAACCGCTATATATCATATAATATATATATATTATAATATATAATATTTATATATATTTTCTGCAGGTGTTATATATATATATATTATATATAAAATATATTATATTATATATATTATATATATATAGGTGTATATATATATATATATATAGGAGCGTATATTATTATATATATAAATATATATATATACTATATATATATTTTATAATTATATATATTATATATATTATATAATATATTATACCGTACTATATATATATATATATATTATATATATAGTATATAATATATATATACTATATTATTACTATATTATATATAATTAATAATATATAAATATATACACGTTTAATATAATATATATATAAAATAATAATATATATAATATATATATATTATATATATTATATATATATATATATATTAGTATAATATATATATATATTATAATATATATATATACAATATATATATATATATATAATATATATATAATGATTATATAGATGATATACGTATTATATATATATAGTATTATATTAATAAACTATATATATTAACTAATAATAATAATATATAATAATATATAGATATTATCTAGAAAGCACAAATGAGCAGCAGATAGAGCAGAAGACAAGGTTCGGATGGCTATTAATAAAGGGAGAAGAACCAGTATCTACCTAAGGAAGATCCTAACACCAGTTGCAGGCAATCCTCTTCTCCACAAAAATTGAAAACAGTAGCTAGTTCCATATTTTTTTGTTAAAATTCTCAAACTTTCTATCTCAAACGCGATATCCCAACTAGAGAGTGAGATTTTATTTCGTGAAGTCGTTTTAATTTGCTGATATCCATCGTTTCACTGGGAGGGCGGGGAGTTTGAGTTATTGGAGGCGATTGTTGAGGGTTCTGTGTAAAGTATGTGTGAATAGTTTTGAGAGAGATGTGTGTTTGCAGATGGTGGGATGTTACCTGAAGAGTTCACCGTTAATAGAGAACTGCTGAAAAAGGGAGGTCATTTTTAAACGAGAGTATAGTCGTGTGATGCTTGTGTAGTTGTGGGCGATGAGTGGAATCGATCGAGCAGCTTGGATAGAGTTGTGTTCTTATCATGTTTCAAATGATCCCGAGTGGAAAAATTTTAGTTTTTTATCTATAGATGTGGATTGGGTATTTTCAGACAGCCTATCATTGTTCGAAAGTATAGTATTGTATTTTTTTGTCACTTCTTGATTCATATTGAGTAACGAGGTTTCGAGGGTACCAGGACTATTGATTCCGTAGTTGACTCTGTAGTTCTGAGAATTGTTGTATTTGTTGTTAGTGTGGTTGTGTCATTGACTGAACTTGTGTTTGAGATAGATTCGATAGGACATTTATTTTTCTGTTTGCTTACTTATGATGTTTTGAAGTAAATGTGTAAAGGTGGAAGTGGGTGTCACTAAGGTTATGCGAGATTGTGTTTTTGTTTAGGGGATGATGGATTTATTTAGTTACTTGTGGTGCAATAATTGCATTGGTGTTCTGTCAGTGGTGTCAAGGGTTATACTGATGATTTCTCGCATAAGCGACGTATTCTGTGGAAGACAACCAAGTTCTAGAACATTTAGGAAGTCTGAGTATGAATGTAGTGATGGGTACTGAGGGTTTGGTTGAACGCGTTATGTCATCTGTATTGTTATAATTTTGTAATTTGGGAGGTTGGTCAGGATGTCAGCTGTAAAAGGTTGACAGAATGGAGACAGAATGGCTCCTGAGAACTCCTTTCTTAATTTTACGGTTTTTGAGATTTCATGTTTGCTGGATACCTGTGCAGGCATCCAGATATGAAATAGAGAGCCTCTTTTTTTGTTTTTTTTTTTTTTTTTTTCTTTCTTTTAAGTAAAAATGATTTAGAATTTTTTGAATGAGCATGTGTCTGGGGTACTGTGTCGAAGGCTTTACTTGTCTATAGCCGGGAGTATTGTTCTGTGGGATCGAGTTGTGTTAACCCTGTATGATGTTTTTGTTTGATGTTTGTAGCAGCTGGTGATGGTGGAGTGGATTTTTGGAAGCCAAGTGGTTGATTTGGGAGATAAAGTGGGTGAAATGTTTGCGTGAGTGAGAATCGTCCATTTAAATTTCACCAAGGAGAAGAGGAGGATTTATGGCGCAGTATGTGGAAGAAGGTTGGGGTCTTTCTGGTTAATAATTTGTGTGATGTTTATTCTTTTCCAGTTATGGAGAATATAGTGAGGGACCAGATTTTGTTGAAAATATTTGAATGAATGAGACGACAGCTGTCCAACGTGTTTAATATGAGTTAGAAGTGTTGTTTGGCCAGAAGCTGCGTCAGGGAAATTTTTGAAAGTTTGATAGTAAAGTGATATGCTTAGTGAGGGGGGGGGTTTGGAATTGATTCTGATGTGTTTTTTTTAAGTTTGCGTATTTTTCTGTTATTTGGGTGAGTAGGTTTGTTGGAGATTATTGGAGAGTGATTGTGCCAAGATTGCAGTGTTGTATGGGGAGAAGAGAATTATTATTGTCCTCTTAATGCATCGCTTTGGGTGAGGGGTGAACGTTTTATCTATTACCTGCGTGTTCTTTTTCACGGCTTCCCCATTTTGCCGTTAGGTGGTTTTTTGAATTTTCCGTTTATGAGTGGAGAATGGCGAAGTTTGAAGATTTGTTTAAAGAGTATATATATTATATTTATATATATAATATATATATATATTATATTATATATATATATATATATTATAATATATTATATATAATATTATATATATGATATAAGTAAAATGTTATTTACCTTGAAGACTTTACCATTATTTTGTGTGAAGTCATTAAAACTAAAAAAAATTGCTTGCAAGCATACATATATGTAGCTTTAAATTCTCTCATGTGTCACGATACTTCTAACAAATGTGTAACCCCATTTAGTCTTTGTATGTCGAAACAACAAAAAGATTTTAATCATAATTGACAACACGTTCGTTTCTTTTCTGTGTTTCAAATTCATTATGTTGTTTCTTAAAACTCTTGCATTCATCTTTAAACGCTTTCTTAAAATGTCTTGGGACTGAGTAGAGCCGCCGTGCTGTTCTTCACCATTCCATCTTCATGCATTTTGTTTTTCAGTAAAGGTTTACAAAATTTTTACCATAGTGTTAGTTTGTCGTATTTTAAATTGCTTTATCAATTCTATTTCTAGATTTTCATTATTTTTCTATTATTGAAATTCTTTTCTCTTTTAGCTATATTAAATTTCTTTTATTACCTTCAAATATTACTTATATAATTGTTAAGGATTTACCTAAAAAAAAGGAAAGAAAAAAAATAGGCAAAATATAGTGAACAAATATTTATAATAAGGAAATGTTTATATATTCAATATAATTTTATGTTTGAGGAAAAATTGGAACAAGAGGTTGGGGCTAGATTTTGCTTGATGATAAACTTTTTTGCATTTTAATTTCAGTCCATTCCTTTAACTTATAATAAGTTAGCATATAAAAAAATAAAATGACACCGCAATATGTATAGAACTTCTAATACTCTTTATATTGAATTTTTTGCATTGTAATAAATGCCTTGCAAGTTTTCTCGGGTAATAAATACCATGATATTTTTTAAAGTCGAAAACTTATTTATCTATAAATACCTTTACAATTTTGCCCAACTAGTGTTATCTTTTCCTTCAAATTTATTGATATAAAATATTCTCCTTAGGAATGAAGTTACAAGGATAAAATTTCGTTTCCCAGACAACTCTTCAGAATTGGCTCAATTTCCTCCTGGAGCGACCCTCAGAGACGTGCAAAAGCATCTTCTGGAGAAGTGTAATCTTCCTTTTTCGAAATTTAAACTAGTTGGTACGCTTCCTCCTCGCACATTTACTGAAAATGAAATGCCTCAAACTCTTGAAAAGCTGGACCTGTCTCCGTCGGCAATAATTATTGTAAAACCTGTAAGATATATATATATATATATATATATATATATAGTATAGTAATATATATAATTATATATATTATATACTAACTTACATATTATAATATATTATAATAATAATATATATACAGTTATAATAATATAAGAATAATAATAAAATATAAATAATAATATAATAAAAAAATAAAAAAAAAAAAAATAATATTATATATATATAAAAATATATTTAATAATATTATTATATTATAATTAATAATAATATATAATATTATAATAAAATAATAATTAATATATATATATAATATATAATATATATATATGTTATATAGATATATATATAATATATATATAATATATATATATATATATATATATATATATATATATATAATATTAATAATATATATATTATATATAATAATATATATATATATAAATATATATATCACTTTTTTAAAAGTAATTGATAATTTTGTCATTACAGTAAAATAAGCCCGTACATCTATATGTATCAATACACTTAAATAAATCTCTTTTAACATTCTTCATTTTCTCCGTTGATGCACATTTACTTTGTCTGTATTGTCGAACTATAATAAACTATAATGTAAACTAGCCTAGTCATAACCACAAGACTTCAAAAAACTTTCTTTGGATTTTGCAATGGCCTGTATCGCTTCTAAAACAAGCAAATACCAAAGTCAATATGCAGGTGAAGAAACATCATGTCATAGCTATAATGTGTGAAAATCTTCAATTTTTAGCACCGACGCCATCCGAGAAGTATTAACTGTTCAACAAGCTTACCTATCTTTCCGAAAAATTGATTTGCGACACCCCTGTACAATTTTCTTTAAAACCATATAACCAAACTAATACAGCATCTTAACGTTAAACCCGTACCCTTAGCTATGTATCATCACACAAAATTTTATATTGTTAAATTATTTCCCTTCTTTTAATAAAACACCCACGAAAATGGAATTTCTCTCGATTTTAACACTTTTCGGATTATTTCATGTGCCAGATATTACTTCCCCAAAAAAAACAGACAAGCCACAATGTACCTGTAAGATATCCCTAAAAAATACTCTCTATGAACCATTTTATAAGAGATTCACCCATCATACATCATGCACGCTCAAAATCTTACCTCTACTCAAGTCGATCAATTTCTGCTCCCCCCCTCGGTCAACATCTTTGGCTCACCTATTTACACACAGATAATCTACAAAACGCATGTGTTAACTTCCATGACCGATAACTCATTAATCGTCCTTAGCAAAATTCGAACAAAGCTTCTCTTAAAAATTACATCGAGCATTCCATCAGCCGGTATCGAAAAACATCAGATAAACCCCAGTACTAGACTAGCTTAATACTATTATATATTATATTTATATATATAAAATACTAATATATATATATATATAGAATATATATATATAAATATATATATATATAGTTAATCTTTTATAATAATTTCTATTTATATATATAATCTACTCATAGGATACACACAGTCATATATACTATATACTATCTAGCCTAATATCATACGGGTATAATTTACCTAAGTCCATTGTCATTATTATATATAATATACTATATTATATATACTATATAGCAAATCACCATTTATTATACTTTATTCTTTTAACCATAATTCCCAACAGATTGAGTGGTATTAATTAGTAGAAGAATATGACGTAAGGTCGAAAAGAAAGCCATACCCCTAACCTAATACCCTTAAGTGCGAGCCCGTCCAGCCAAAAACTGCCACCTAAAGCTGCACAAACACTGCGATAACTCTACTGGGATATCTCGCCTGAATTTCACTGTTCATGCCCCTCCACAAAAACCATGCCATTTAATCCTAATGCACAATTCTTCTCGCTTCTGCTAACTTCTATATTCCTTTCCTTCAACATTCTTTTAACTACTCAATCTACTTTTTCTCTGTAGGTCTCCACGCCGATTCTATACCCAACACCTCACCTCTATACATCTGCTTAAACCAGTCTACTACCATTATTCCCCTAACCAGAGCAAACCATGTTATACTCATTTATCTCCATAACACATTTCTGATTCAAACCAACACAGTCCCTAGCTACGACCTTCACCAACAATTTTACTCTCCT
>JABUQX010052888.1:0-2500 GCA_015478945.1 Trachelipus rathkii
GAGAGAGAGATTTGTCCTGTTGTAGAAAATTTTCCACAGAAATAATGGAAAGTTGGAATTCTAAATATTATTGGAAGAAATGACTTCTCTCATTTTTATATTCCTTACAGATACCTTAAGTTGGATTCCGGACACCGGAGTCGGAAACGTGAGCTGGATTCTGGGTATAATTTTGTTCCTATAGAATATTTTTTTTGGTTGAAAATTTGTTCCAAGAAGCGGCGGACTAAACAAATATTTCAAAATTGCCAAAAGAAAAACTTAGTCGGATCCAGCGCCGGATCTGGAGTCGCAGCAGCCGAAGTATGAAACGGAACCGGATTCTGGGCATAAAATTTTCAAAAAATAGTCTCTTTGTACGTGGAAAGTATTTATTGGCGCAGAAAGTACTCGCAGCAGTTCTCAAACAGTGCAGAAAACTATAGTCGGAGTTGGAGCCGGAGTCCGCAGCCCGGAGCCGGAGCCCGAGAAAAATAATTATTATTTTTCTTTTGTGGTGTAAAAAAAATATATCAAAGGTTTGATTTGATTCAATTGAAATGAATATATATATATATATATATATATATTATACTATATATATTATTCTTATAATGAAACGTTATTATAATCCTATGATACTAATATATATAATATATATAACTTATAATACTATAATAATGATATAATAAACATAATATATAAATTGGATTGGGTTTATAGAAGATCAAGACGAGTGGGAGGTGGAGGATAGCCAAGTGATAGAGTGATTAGAGTACAATGGGAACTATAGGAAAGAAGAGCCTGGCAGAGGTGCCATTAACCTAATTAATATGCAAGGATATTTAGTTCTAGTGTGATGCGGATCTGAAATACCATTTTGGAGAGGATTCAGTAGCAGACGATTGCACAGGTGATGTAAAAGGAAGGGTTTGAAAGTAAACGTAGAATAGAATAAGGTTATGGTTGTGAGGGAGTATAGTTCTCTGTGTAAGTTTATGTTAGATGGTGAGGGCAGTGCTGGTTACAAATGTCTGAGTTTCAAATATCTTTAGGAAGAATAATGGTGGAGGTGAAAAAGTGAAGCAGATGATGCAGAATGTAGTATGAAAGTTTTGAATGAAGAAAGATGGCTGGTGCAATGTAAAGGTATTAAGTGTGGATGTATAGGGAATAAGTCTTGAGTGTGCTAGGGGTCTTACATGACGGTATGCTATTTACCCGTGTGAGAGCTAATGGTCTGCAAGATAAGACCGGTACAGATATAAAGTATAGAGGAAGAACTTCTACCTGGGGCTTACAAGGCATTTTGTGATGGGTTGCTTCTAGGTTATTAAGGAGCAACGAACCAAAGTCCAAGCCACGCCAAACATGGGCACAGAGATGCTGTTGCGATAAAATTTGCAATAATAAGACGATGAAAAAATTTCCCGTCACGGCCAGGACTTGAACGCATCGACAACAGCGTTGCCGGTTAGATAATGTAGCAGGAGGCTCTACCACTAGTCAGATCTGCCACTCCAGAAAAATAAGGTATCTCGGAACAAGTTTTCTCAGTCTGCGCTGCTTCGATATCACTCGTGCTTTGAAACTGTACTTTTTTAAATCCCATAGAAGGGTGGCTTTTAACCCCCTACTGGGAATAGCACAGCATTCTGCTAAGTTTGCTCCCGTGTTACCAGAGCTTAACCAACCAAAGGTTGCAGGCCACGTCGACCAATGGAACATCAATTCTTGGTTGCGATTAAATTTTGCCAATAATAAGAGGTAAGAAAAAATTTCTGCTGCGCCAGGGACTCGACCGTCAACAACAGCGTCACCGTTAGACAAGTACAGGAAAGTTCGCACTACTAGTCCCGATCCGACACCTTACAAAGAAATAAGGTATCTCTTACAGTTTTCAAGTTGTCCTGCGTTCGATATGCACTGGCTGTTGAAGCTCGAATACGTTACATTTAAATCCATAGAGAGGGGTGGTTGGAACCGCGCTTGCTGGGGCTACACGAGCATTCTTCTGGGGTTGCTCCTTGGGATGGCAGGAGGCAACCGAAGCGACGCCCAAAGTCAGGAAGGACGCCGACGTTTGGACACAGCATGCTTGTTGCGACAAATGTGCAATAAATAATACGAAAGGAAAAATTTCACTCGCGCCAGGACTCAAACCATCGACAACGGCGTCGCCGTTAGACAATATACAGCAGGCGGTCTACCACTATTTGCGAGTCGATCCGCCTCCCCAGAAAAGGAAGCATCTCGGAAGTTTGTTCAAATTTCTATGCTTCGATTCAACACTGCCTTTGAAAAGACTCGATATTGTATTCAAATCCATAGAAGGGTGGTTGGAACGCCTGCTGGGGCTACACCGGCATTCTGCTAGTTTGCTCACGTGTTACAGGAGCAACCAAACCGAAAGTCAAGGCCAAGCGCCAATATGGGCACAACGATGCTTGTTTGTGACAAAGTTTGCATTTAAGATAAGAGAAGAAAAATTTTCAACTCGCGCCAGGAAACTCGAACCATG
>JABUQX010052888.1:7500-23154 GCA_015478945.1 Trachelipus rathkii
GCTAAACCTGTTTTTCTCTCTAATAATCTTTTTTTAAACCTTTCAGCACTTTGAAGAAAAGATATAAACCTAAAATATTAAAACATTCCGTTCACCAACAAAGAAAATGCTAAGGCATCACGAACGGCCGTATTTCAGGAACAAATATTAATGTAAGTATATTATATTTAATACATAATCTTCATATTAAATATTTTATAATAAAAATACTTTTAAAAGGAGTAATAAAATATATATAAAATTATTTACATGACATTTCTATAATAAATTATTATATTATGTATATTATATACTTAAATAATTTATATATATAATAAGATATATAATACATTGTCTTTGTTTAAAATTATATATCTCATTCATTGGATCTTTCACCGAAAAGGTGTATTTTTATTTAGAAATGTTGTTTTTTACCAGCTTCTAGGTGTTTGTTTTCTTTTAACTGATAAAGCATAAAAAGTTAAAAGTTGCCAGTCTCTTCAAACGGCTATGTAAATAACGAGAGGCTAATAATTAGAAGGTGTATTAAATTTTTAAATCTATGTAAACTAAACTAATACTCTTATCGCGCAGTCGAGTTCTGCATCTGAGAATATTTTCTACTTTAATGTTAATTGTATGTTTATTTTACAATATATTTTACTATGCATTACTTTGTAGAAATTTAAAAAGACAATCAAAATATTTGTGAGTCCATGAGCGTTTGTAGATTTGTTCGATAATGTAAGATATACATAGAAAATAAAATAAAAATAAAACAAATTTTTTCCTTTTTTCCCCACAAACAACGTACAGAAGAGAAAAAAATTCAGTGTTTCCTAAAAATTATATATATATATAAACTACTTTATATATATATATACTATATATATTATATATAATATACTATAGATATATATATATATATTATATATATATATATATATATAATATATATAATATATTAATGATCAGGATTTGGTTACAAGTGAACAGCCTTCCCACCTTGAAATTTTTAGTGAAATGGGTGTTTTCTTTATATGACTTTGTATTGGGTTGGATTCCATTGCGGGATGAGTATATATATAATATATTAATTATATATTATATATATAATATATATATATATTATGATATATAATATCTATATATAATAATATTTATATATATATATAAATAAATATAATAATTTTAGTAATATTTATATATATATCAATATACATATAGATGATAATATATAATATATTACTAATAATATATAATATTATTATAATTTATTATATATTATATATATATAAAATTAAATAATATAATATATATATTATATATAATATATATATAAATTAATATATATATATAATATATATATATAATTATATAATGATATAATATATATAATAATATATATATATACCTCATATATATTTATACAATTTATATAATATTACTACATATATATATATAGATATATAATATATATATATACTACCTATATATTTCATATATTTATTATATGATATATTAAATTATATATATTATATAGACAATATATAATTACTATAAAATATAATAATATATAATATATATGATATAATAATATAATATATATATATAACTATTATAATAAATTATAAATATAATAATAATATAATAATAATATAAAAATATATATATATATAAATATAGTATAAAAAAATAAATGATATATATATAGTATTAATATTAAATAAATACTAATATAATATATAAATTAGTAAATAGTATATATTGCGTGTTAATATCTCATGACGACTTGGTTTTATTACTCGGTATCTTTTTTGGAATTTTATATATATGTTATAAGTTCATTGATATAAATAGATATCCGTTTTACCCTTAGGAACAACCAACCCCCAAATCTTAATAAAAAATGATATACCAATAAATAGGACGATTTGAAATCAAAAGTAAATTTTAAAATGATAAAGTAACAAGGACTGCAAAAAATAAAATAAATTACTAATTCGTATAGATATAAGATCTTTTTATGTGGAGAAAACAATGTTGAGAAGATATGATATTAAATTTGAGAATTGAGAAAAAATATCAGAAAATAAGAAAGAGATAAGTATAAAAATATTAATGTATATTTACTAGTGAGATTCTGATGTCATGTTTACAAAACCAATGTAAACGATATAGACCTTTTCTCTTTGCGCATATTTCTTAAGTCTATCCCATAGATATATACTAAATTAATAAAATATGTATATATGATAGAAATATTATCAGATAATCTATGATTCTACATTCGAGTAGGATATAAAGTGTCAATATATTTTTAAAAAAAGTTTATATATATAAAAAACAATGAGGCTATTGATGGGTTTATCACAGATTATGAGAGGAGATGAAAAAGGAAGGAAAGAAAGTGAGGGATTATTAAAATATACGGTCTAGAAATCTAAATATGTGCTAACAAAAACTTTTGTACATAACCCACACTTATACAGAAGACGTATATGAGTCAACCACACATAGACGGATGAGAATAAATGAAAATAGACAACACTAGAATTTAGACCCGAAAATAATACAACATGTCTAGATTTTTATTTGATTTTTAAAAACTTTATATATATGATATATTATATATTAATATATATTAATATACTAATTTATAATATATTTACACTATTATAATATTTAATATATATAATGTATTATAATATATGTATGAAAAATTATATATACATATAATTATAAATAAATGAATTCAATAAATTACTGACAGCCAAATTAATTATGATTTATAAATTATAATATTATAATATTATATTAATAATATATAATACTAATATATAATATTATTATATATATATATATATATAATAATATATATATAATATTATATAATATTAATATATTATAATATGTATATTATACTATATTAATTATACATAAATATATATCATATATTATATATTATATAATATGATATTAATATATTATTAATATATATATAATATATAATATTATATATTAATAAATTATTATATATAATATATAATATATATATATAAATATATATATATATATATATATAATTATATATATATATATATTAATATTATATAATAAATATATAATATATTAATAAATATATACTGATCTTTGGAAAGTGATTGGTATTTTTGTAACTAATAAAACATACCTTTATTAAAACCCAGTGACTATTATAAAGATATGGTAAGAGTTTTATCACAAAGAACATTAAAATTTTTTAGTTACGCTTCTTATCACGAAATTCATTTGAGAAAGCCAATGGACAATATATCTGTAAACCTAATAATATTAGTTTATATATATATATATTAGTATATATATAAATATATATTATATATAATTATAATATATAATATATATATATATGAGATATATATTGTATAATATATATTAGTGATAAATAATATATATAGTGTATCAATAATATATAATTTATATTATATATGTATCAATTATTATATAAATATATATATTATATATCAAATATATATAAAATTATATATATAAGGTATTATAAATATTATAGTATAATATATTATAATTATAAAGTAATTATAATTACAAACTATATACTATATATTATTTCTCTTTATCTTCCTTATCTATTTCCCAGAATGGGAGTAGATGCGTGAACGAGACATCGGAAAAGAAAAGCAAGTAGAAGAAACATGGAACATAATGTTACATAAGAAAGCTCAGCTTCTTACCGCACCCCTCAGTAACATTAATAGTGGAGAAACTCATCGCGATCAAAAGAAAATCCACCCTAAGCTTCATGGACAGCGATGGACCCTCAACTACGACATCTCGTCAATTAAGGGGTTCATTCCTTGGCCCAGTGGGCCACAACCAATACCCACTCACAATCCCCGCCATTCACTCCGCTGTTATACATTTTTCTTCTCGCCTCTACCAAACCACATCATTTTCTTCGCTTCAGACATTCGTTCACGACTCCAAGCCACTTTCTCTTCGGTCTGCCAGCCGGTCGGTCCCAACACACTCTCCACTTTACATCCGCTTAACCAACCGACTATTCATCCATCCTTTCCACATGAACCAAACCATCGCAACACACTATTCATTTATTCTCTCTTTACCCTTTTTCTTCACACCACACAACTCTCTAATACGCTTTCATCCTCATTTTATTAATTCTCTCACACCAGCATGCCCCTAAGATTTGTCATCTGAACACATTGAACTTGTAATCTATACTTCTTATTCCAGACCATTCTCTCACTACTATACAATAACCACAGGTACACACATACCCTCATGTAAGACTCTTAGCGCACTCAAGACTTAGTCCCTTTACATCACCAACGATTAATTGCACTCAGCAATCCTTCCTCCATATCACAACTTTCCTCTGCACTCGTGCATCATCCGTTCCATTCTCATTCCACACATACCCTAAATATTTAAACTCAGGACACTGCTCCAGCTGCTCACCATCTGAACATAACTTCCACACTGAGGACTGTCCTTCACTCACAACCAAACCTTACTCTTAGCTACGTTTACTTTCAAAAACCTCCCTCCTTTACACACCCTGCTAAAATCCCCTCTACCAATTCCTCTCAAACTCTCTTCAGATTCGCCGCACAAAACCAATTCATCCGCATAAAATAGGTAGGCACCCTCCACTCATCTCCCATTCTTCTATCAATCTAACACCATTTCCTGCCACCCCACCCAAATTCTTTCATAACGCCCATCCATATACAAATTTGAATAACCAAGGAGACATACACAAACCCTGGTCTCACTCGCTATGTTAATCCTTAAAACCAACTCACCATGGACACCAATTTATTCTTACACACGCCTTCACTATCGTCATACATACTTTTGATTCCATTCAAGCCTCCACCCAACACCATATATCACTAATACCTGCCATAAAGCTTCTTTATTAACTCTATCATACGCCTGTTGTAAATCCAAAAAACCTAAATAATTATTCTTCTTCTCCCTTCATTTTCTCCAATTATTTGTTTCAATGTAAAGATTTGATCCACACCGCCTCTCTACCACTCCTAAAACGCACCTTGTTCTTCACCAAATTCAGTCCCTTAGTCACTGACGCACTCTTTCGACCAAAATACCAGCATATACCTCCCTAACAACACTCAATAAAGCTTAATTCCACGCTATATTAATTTCTACAGCTCCCCTCACGGATTTCTCCCTTACCTTTAATTAGGTACTATTGAACCGCTTCTCCTCCAATCCCTTGGAACGTATACCCTCCATAAAACGCTTTATTACCAACAGCTTCCAAATTCCAATGCAAGCACCATCTCGCCTTCCGCTCTTTGATCAATTTCACTGAGTATTCCATCTTATACTGCAGATGATTACCAATTCTTCAACTTTCGTCCTCTACCCATTACCTCCTCGCTACTAATTACCTCCATCCCCAAAATACTTATACCTTCTTGCACCATCAAAACACACACATACAGCTAACGACAACTCTTCATTACTGCCAAAGTTGTGCAGATTTTCGAAGTGTTATTTTCCATACTTCCCCTCACACCATTTCATCAGTTACAAAAAGTACCATCCCTATTCATTTATTCTAAGTGATTTTCCCCTTATTCTCATTTCTTAACTTTCGCGCTTCCTTCCAGAGAGCTTCCTATTCCCTTGTATGTCCTCATTCATCCCCCTTCCAAACTGTTCATTTACCTCTTGTTTTCTCTACGTATGCGCACCTTTTAGTATTTCTTTTTTCCTTCCTTTATATAATTTCCAAGCATCTTCTTTTGAAACTTCATCCTTGGCTTTTAGTACATTCAACCACGACTTCTTTTTTACTTTTAAACCGCTTTCATCACCTCTTCATTCACCATTCGCCTGTTACATTCTTACTTCCTACTTTAGCACACCCACAACACTTCCTTTTGCACTACTAACAATGCTTTCCTTCATTTCCCCCAGATTTGTTCCAGTATCAAATCTCGTTCACCATCAAATCCGATTTACAGCGAGCGCTCTTACAGTACTTATCTTATTGTCTTGTTCACTACTTCTCACTCAATTCTACCACTTCCTTAGTAATCACCTTCCTCTCCATCCAAAGCCCCCACTAACTTAATTTACATAGAACATATAATGATTCTCGAAATCCCATCCTAAACCCTCTCACTGATGTTAACCATCCAACACATACTTCAACATCTCCTTCTTCGACCAAACACAAAATCAATCATACTTTTCCAATTCGATACCATCTCTTTTACACACCAACTCTAGCTATATATGGATACTCTTGTGTTTAAAGAGAAAGTATTACTTACACACCAGTACCTCTCTCCTCACAGAATTCAATCATCCTCCCACACATTCTCATTTTCTCCCGCCCACCCAAAACCACCTGTTATACCATCCCTTTTTGATCACCTATCCATCCATTAGGTCCCCAAAATCTGAAGCTCCTAGCCTCCTACTCACCCCATCCAGACCCCATCATTCAGATTATCCAAAAAAGTTATACTCTCTTCAACGTTTTCCTCAGATTGACCATACGTCACAACCACACATACCTTAATCTTTTCAAACTTAAATTTAACCATTATAATTCTAGGACTCACACACACAAAGGCTACCATAGCTTTGTACCACAGGTAACTCATCAAAATTGCAACTCCTCTCTCCCTCTTACTCTTTTGCTCTCAACTCAGCACACACACATTTCACACCACACCACTTAATTTCAACCGTTTCCTTTCATCTTTTATTTCGATCACAGCGAGCAAATCAAATTTGCCCTGTCTAAATATTATTGAACATCACCTCTCTTCCTCTTTTGTCCTCCTCAACATTTATTCTCTGACATTCCATTGTAACCCATACGATTCTTACAATTTCGCCGAAAATTAGAAGGCCCTTTACGGCGATCACGACCATCTCCAATATATATATATATATATATATATATATATATATATATATATACATATATAATATATATAATATATATATATAAAATTATAATAATATATTAAAATATAATAACAATATTATATATATATAGTATCAAATATATATATATATATATATAGTAACTATAATATATATATAATAATATAGATAATATATAGGATATATATATATATAACATATTATATATATTATTATATATATATATATAATATTATATATATACAAGGAAAAGGATATATTAGAGGATATAGAGATAGATGCTGATCGGAGCAACCCAGAGCGACGGAGAAGGCTAAACAGAATGAAAGGAAGGTCTCGAATGTTGTTGGGTTCATATAAAATACGGTTAGGGACACGAGTAGGAAGCTACACCAACCGCTCGAGAACGTTCTGGTTTGCTTCTGCTAGAAAGGGAAAGGTTATCTCTGATGTGGAGGAATACATACAATTATCTTTCTCAGCAACCAATCTTAAAAGCTTTATATATGCTTATTATCATGATATATATGACAAGAAAGTCATCTTCAGAATTATTAAAGGCACACTTTATTATTGTGAAGAATTTAAGGAGAAGAAAACTTCTTAAATTTCTTGCATTTCATTTAGAGTAAACTACTATGATATATATATGAGATAATATATAATATATTGTATATACAACATCATTACGCTACCATTACTGTATAGGCACAACATCCTGCATCTCTATTACTGTGAATAAATTTGAAGTATGATATGAGATTATGATTAAAAGATAAGACAGATAATTATATGTAGCGGTGAGTTTATTGCGCTCTAGCCTTAGAATAAGTTATTCAAACTATATCTTATTAGAGTATATCTCAAGATAACGTAAAAGATATAAAAGGAGGAGAGAACTATGTATCATACTCAATTAGTATATGATATATTAGTTATATCTTGTAGTACTAACTCGAGTGCTTGACAAACAATAATGTGATAAAGAATCACCGAGTGTTGCAGCGATAGTACTAGTGTGTTAAGACAGCCTCCAGACATATCCACAATTTATATATAGTTTGAAACTGCACAAATACTCAACCCCGCTCGATATTAGAAACGTTAATTATCGCAGATAGCAGTGTAGTATAAGCGGTGGATGAGGTTCTATTTTTCGAAATCGACCATCTTGGCATCTTACTCGAAGATCGTATAATGAGTATGTATATTACCAAAAATAAAAATAATTTATTTAAAGTGAGAAAGATAGTGATTGTCTATAATAGCGTTTATTTAATGGCGTAGTGTTGTGAGAATATTAGAGGATGGATATATCCTTAACTTCAGTTGTTAGGAAAATGTGGGCAGGACAATGGTGCTAACCATTGGACTCGTAGGAAGTCCTTGCGGTTACGTACCCCCCTACTCAATAATTAACTTATTATTATGATATAATATTAATATATATTATATAATATAATATATAATTAATATATAATTATAATATTAGTGATATTGACGGTTAAAACGATTAATCGAGTATCTAGGCATCGGATATAGAATAATTATAGGAGAAATCGTGATACTGTTATATTATTTCAAGGTAATATCTAGGTAGAATCTGAGGAATCGGAATTCAGAATACTGGAAATAATCGGCCAAAATTATAACCGATAATCACCTGAATTTCTTATTTGAGATGACCGATCTTGTTGTACCTGATCAACTATATACGTGGAGTTAAATATCTATATTTGTCCTCCTTATCGAATTACGATGTGCTCTTAGTTATCATCATTTCCTCACAGAGACGAAATGATATTTCAGCGAGAAACGTCGGCTCCTTTGTATTTATTTCTCTTAATTTCTCAGTTCTTACCTTGAATTTCTTATTAATAAAGAAAATCTCTTGGATTGGAGTGCGGATTTCGCATCTCTATTTACGTAGATAGAACCTAAAGTAGTGATCGTTTAGGATTTTCACTATGGAATCACGGCTAGACCAATTTGGCAAATTGTTTCTGTTATAAGTATCATCGTGTTATGATAAAATTATGATTTTTGATAATTAATTATTACCCATAGGAAATCTCTGTAAGGTTGAGGACAGTGAGAAATAAATTTATATAGAGAGCCTGGTAGGTCTTTGAGTTATAATAATATTAGTGTCTATGTTGAAATTATTAATATTAATGCTAGTACCTCTCTGAGTATAGTTTCACTCTTTTACTCTCATTTATGTGACTCTACACAAGCATTCTTAATATTAAGTGATTGTATACTATCAATTAATGGTATTTATTTAGTGGAAGAAAGTTTCAATTTATCACTGTCTAATAAAAATTCATTAGTATTTAATGGTAAAGTGTATGTGATTAAATACATCTATATTCCTTTATTATTGTGATTCTGGCAGGAGTTATTCAAGCCAAGCAGTGATTTCCTATGAAATATATAATACCTTTGACATTTTTTAACACTCTTGACACTAAGTTTTTCTCAAATGAGCCTGCAATATAATTTTATTGATTATCACATAGAAGGATCTGTAAAAAAATAATATATAATCCATATGCTAAAATCTCTAAAACCGTAAAAAGGTGCTCTATTTTAATTTCACTCGGCCCCAAGCTCTTATTTACAAGTTATGCGTCATATGGAAATATAATTCAAATAACTAGAGATTTTTAATATATAAGATGTTACGAATAGCACAGAATTTATCAGGATTGAATATAACATAACCAGATAGTAATTCAGTCTCTCTAGTATCATATAGCTTTACAAAAAAATTTTTTTAATTGTAAAACAAAAAAGGTAGCCAGGTACTACATTATAAATCATATAAACTTTGTACAGTAAAAGTGATCATTCAAAAAAGCGTGTGGTCTATGCTGTAAATACATTTACTGGGAAAGCTCTTGCAGAAAAATTAAGCTGTGTAAAAATACTTAAAACAATTTCATGGATTTGACTATTGTCTGTAACAAAACATTTGATCTTAGAGCCAAACGAGACACTAGTTACAAAGTAGATGGGCAATCGGCTTAATAATCCCAAATATGAAAAATGATTTTGCCTTTTTTTTTATAAAACCCAGAAAAAAAAGAACTATATGAGGGACTTGGGTCTACAGTATCAGCATTGGAAAAATTCAGTTATTAACGAACATTCGGTATCCACTTTTATGATAAGAAATCTGTGTAACTAGAATTGTGCTTTTATTTGATCCACGTTTGTAAATATTACATTCCTTGTTTTGTATATATATAACAATATAAAAAAAAGTGTGAAGATTTATTTTTTAAAGCAATTAATGAAGTTTTAGAGGAGTTTGTATATATGTTGTATAAAGAAAGGGAAAACAGTTTCCACTGCAATTTAAAATTAATTTTTCAGATTAAGCCACAAGGAATCAATGGCATCGGCAATAATCCCAAATAGTAGTGAAACTTTCGCAATAAAAGCAAACGAAAAGAGATACAGAAAAAAAGAGCATTGAGGGACTTGGGAGTCTTACCAAGTTAATCAGCACAATATGGAAACAAAAATTCCTGTCGGAGTAAAAAATGAGATTCAGTATTTTTACTGTTTACTGATAAGGAACTCTCATTGTTTCTTCCTCACTCCATATAATCATTATCTGATCCACACGCTATTTTCAAAATGTACAATTCCTCTGGCGAGTGCGCCTTATGTGTTGCTGAATCGATTATAACAATATGACGAAGTCTGGAAGATATTCTATACATGGCTATTGGATGTGCGAAGATATTATGTTGTATATATAAGGGAAAGGAAAACAGTTTCCGAACTACTCTCATCGTCGTTAAACTCAATGTTCCATTGAGATTCTTTCTCTCCATTTATCAACATAATGGGGCGAAAAGAAAAGGCATGTATACTAAGGATAACTAGTCTGCTTAACTTCTGGTTTGGTTGAAAGTTGTTTTTCCGGAATTTAAGAGAAAAGAGACTTTAATACAAACTAAAACAAAAAGAAAGACACTCAAAAACCCAAGGAAGAAAACACAACATATATGAAAAAATTGAAGATCGTATAATCAAAAGTAAAATCAGCCAATTTATAACAAAATGATGAAACACTTGAGAAATTCTCTCACAGAAAGATACACCTTACAATGTTTTGATGGTCTTAGAGGTCGGAAATATCAAGGAACCTTTCAAGGCATTTGGGTGTCCTTGCTTAGAAGAAATTATTACAAGAGCTCGTTCGCGTCCCTTTTGCGTTGAAAGTGAAAGACATTTCAGAATTGGAGGATCAATTTATTCTCCTAAAAAAATCGGATGCACTCAGAACGCGAGGAGGGGAAATGTTAAATGTCTTTTGCTAGACTACAACTTTTGAGTCATGATTTAACTACAGAATAATAATGATAATTTTGCTTCAAAATCTTACTTATATAATTTAAAGAAGATATTTTTTTTTTAAACAAAAAAAAATAATAAATGGGTTCATTTATTGTAAAGATTTTCTGTATGAAGCCATATGAATACAAAATATTGTGTACTTGATCAAAAATATACATATATAGGAACTTAAACTGATTATTTCTTTAGCAGATTGAGTACAAAGCGAGAGACTTCATATTCTCACCTAAAGATTAGTTTATACATTAATTTATAAGGTCTCTTCTCTCTCGAAAATATCTAAAAGTTAGTTGATTTATGGCCAAAAGTGAGGGACAATAATATGTATAGATTTGTGCAAAAGTTTCATATTAATATATAAATATATTATTTAATTATTTAATACATATTTATTTATTTATTAGTTTACAATGCGATATGTTATTATATAATATATAATGTAATGGTAATTCTAATAAAAGTTTATATATATATATATATATTATATATATTAAATAAGATATATATTCATTAATTGTTAAATACATTTCCAATTACCTTGCAAGTTGCAACCATATGATAAATATAACACAAAACAACAAAGAATTTTTAAATAAACTTTTAATTCTAACTAATTTCGTATGATTGTTTCCAATGTTATTAATAATGCAGTAATGAGTATTATTTTATGTGTTTTCATGTATACATATTGGCTACTATTGTTCTTCGTAACATCTTTCGCTATCTATACAGCGTTAAATATGCAACTAGTGTATAGATAATATAAATATGAATAATGATATATATAAATTTATAAATTAGTCTAACATTATTTTTATTCTTTGTTATATGATAAATTTATTATATTTTAGTATATATAGTTAATAGATATTCAAAAATAGCATTTTCTTACTATATTATATTATATAATATATATAATATATATATATATAATATATACTCTTATATATAATTTAAAATACAATACTATATATAATATATAGTGTTACCTAGATTTCTAATCAATATAAATGTATTACTTATTATGGGCAACTAGTAAAATTTACCAAAAAAAGTATATACTCTAAAAAATAGAATTGGAATCGGAATCGGAAATCGAGGAACAAACGAGGAATTCTCTGCGCGACTTCTGTACTGGTCTTGATTATCTCTCTGGAATTCGCGTGTGAACTTCATGTGCATCGTCTCTAGTGTGGAAATTTGGAATCGTCTCGAATCAACCAATAACTTTATAAGATATATTTGAGCCTTTATTAATATATATTATAAAATAGTATGTTCTATCTAAAAAAAGGTAAATATTGTTATTATAGTATATAATATATATAAATATATGATATAAATCCAAAATCGTAGTTAAAAATGTGTCGACACTGGTATTAAGTATTTATTATTGATATATTTATAGGGATATGAGTAATATAAGTGATATAAAGTATATCATATATATATTAATGAAATAGTATAATATATATATAGAGAAGGTAAATAATATAATATATTATTAAATATTATATTATAATGTTATAGTTAATAATTATAATAGATATAATAATATATATATATCAATAATATTATTCATTTTTATAGTATGTTCATATATGTGTCGTCGTCTTTCAAATTAAAAGGATTAATTATAAGTGATCATTATTTATGAGTGTAAATATATGATTGATATAAGTAAATATATAGAAACATGTCTATATTTATAAAATATATTAGATATTACTTATATATTTATATTATATATAAAATGATAGTTATATCAGTAAATAATATGACTGATATATATAGTATCTATATATATATACATATAACCTTATATTATGTAAAATGTAGTATCATTGTGTTTTTAAATTACTAGTGATTATCGTGTTGGTTTATGTGAGAATAGTGAGTCTATCTAGGTTATAAATAGTTAAGAATATAACTCATTAGATTATCTATTACTCGTTTCAGATAACAACTATTATTATATATAGTGCTTGTAACAGAAGACTATGTCCGTATATGTTCTTCACTCTCGTATATCTATATTACAAGGAATATACATATACATAGTAAATTACATTGATGATATCGTAATATATTAATAATTTATTTATTTATTATCCTCTCTCTCTCTCTCAGTAGCCCTTTTCTCACCAAGATAATATTGATCTCCTGAAGAACGAAGATTTAAAAATATATGACCCGTATTTTTGGTAAAATTCAACTAAATCATTATATTATAAATATTTTATAATAATTATAATATATGATATATTATTATATAATGTATACTCAATATTTACTAATACATATTAAAAACAACTATTGTTATTATATATAATGATTTTTAGTATAAATATATAAATAGTTAAAGAGTATAATACATTCTCTATATACCGAATTTAATACATCATTGTGTTTATTTACAAGAATATATATATTATCCAAATATTAATAAATACTTATTATAAAAATAATATAAAATTTAGTGAATACGGTATACCCGGAGGAGATAATAGACAATAAAAAATTAATACTGCGTATTATTTTTATCTAGTACCATAGTACATATATTTAAGAGTTATGAGAATATCCAACTTGTTATTTATATATATATGTGTGTGTGTGTTGATGGATGGTGTACATTATAAATGTAGCATACTATTTCTACGAATTATACAATGATATATAGTCTTCTTCTTCTTCGGATGATAAACAGTTAATTATTGGATCAGAGCCGTGCAATGCTTGCCTTTTATTAACATGAAAATAGGTTTCTGTCTTTAGAATTGATTATATTTATTTGTTCACAGAAAAATGTTATAAATAACAAAATAATTAACAGCTACTGCGGGTGCTTTAATTAATACAGCTAATTTAGATTGGCTATCTACAAGTATAATTGATCATGTGTAGTGTGCTGTGTAGTGGTGTGAATATTTTGTTCTAACAGCTGCTCTGTGTGCTTTGGCGGATCTTGTTGGTGTGTGGCGTAGCTATCTTACAGTGAATTATACTACGAGCGGATGTCAGTCTTAAGATAAAGATTTTACTAAAAATATTATATTTATTTTAAAGTATAGTCTATTTCTCTCCTATTTTAACATTTTATAACGTAGTTTGAACAAAATAAAAAAAAACGATATTATTAAATAAATTTTTAAAATATATTTACATATTTAATTCACTACTCATTCTCGAGTTATAGAAAGAGTGGTGCAGGGACAAAGACGCTCTAAGATTATTCTTAAAGAAAAGGTTACGAAATACACATTAAAAATTGGGAGGAGTTATCTTGCTTGGAAGATTCATTTAGCTGACTTAGAATGCGAATGCTGAGGACAACTCTCTCATCTGGCTCGGAGTCTCGCCGAGGCGACTCACAATTATGGATCAGTGTGTAGATTTCACAACAGTATGTGTTCTGAAATTATTTCGTGGGTTTAAGAACGGTTGCTTGAAAGTTCTCTAGTTTGTGATGTTTAAAATTCTGCAAATCGTCACCCCTCGCGAAACGAGTAGATCTTCGCGAACTGTTATATTGAGGAAATTGACACCTTCTCAATTAATATATATTGTACTTACTCATGATCTGTAGTAAATAGCCTATAGTGGTATATTCTCGTATACAAAATTTATCTTCGCGACCTTGAGTAGGTATGTAATATGATTATTGATACAATAATAACGAACTCTATATCGAGTACAAGAAAGTACACGTTCTAGGTGAGTACAGATACCAATATTTTACTTACGATTTCGAGAAGACCATAGATAGTATAAAGAACTCAGAAAAACCGGTAGTCTATTTATTAATATATAACTATTATATAATTATATATAATATAAATTAATATTATATTATTATAATATATATATATATTATTTATATATATAACATTAATATATTAATGTAATATATTAACATTATTAATATAATACATATATTATATAAATATTAAATATATATATATTATAGTGATGTACCGATACCCTATTATTATTTTATTATAGCCATATATATATTATATAATTATGTATTAATAATAATATTATATAAAATATTATGAATAATAAATTGATTATTAATATATATATTAATTGAGTAGTTATATATATATATATATATTAATATTATATAATTAAATTACATAATAAGCTAGATACTACCTATATATTACTGCGTGCATATGGCGTCTAAATAGTGTTAAAAACATTAGCAAATGTATATATAAACTAAAATAGTATATTATATTAGTGAGTTTATGAAACATTTAAATTATTAAGAGTAGTAGCTATATATTTAACGATCCTAGTATATTAATCATCGCC
>JABUQX010052889.1:0-23181 GCA_015478945.1 Trachelipus rathkii
TACTAAGCTAAAGATTATTCGATGAAATACAAAATATCCGAATTTCTAAAGCAAAATACATTGACCACAGATGTAAAAATTGCAACTCAGAAAAGACCTCGTTATAAGTCCATTCCTGAGACAAAAGTAGCTACTTCAATAGATTGCACTCAAACAATTACAGCTATTGAACAACCCAACAACCAACTCTCTGATAGCTTTCAGGATTATTCCAGCTCTTCTGAATCCACCTTCTTCCGAATTTCCTACCTCAGCACTCCTTAAAGGATTTTATGCCTTAGCGGATGAAATGAATAATAGCTCCCAAATGATGTGATGACCCACTTTTTATGTCGCGACATCTTCCAACCTTCAGAATATAAATCGCCGCTAACCTCTATAGAAAGAGGTGATAATGAGAGTGGAGGTGCAGGAAAACTCATTCATAAATCTGCACACTATTCTCTAGTCTTCTTCTAACTAGACTTTATACAGTGGCAGCACGAATTCATCTGTCCACCGACCTTACTGTCTGCTCGATCTAATTGGCTCAGAGTAAGAAGTTTACTAAGTCCGACTTAGCTCACCTTTTTAAGCAGCTCCCCACTCCGGTTGTTATACTAGGAGACTTATGAGGAGACTCTGTAACTTCGTCTAGGTTTAAGATTCTTGTTGATCTCCTAGAACCCTTTTTACTGGGATGCCTTAACACAGGACTCCCAACATGTGAACGTCTAGATACACACTCTTCTTCCTGTATAGATATTTTTTTCTCTCATTCTCTTATGTATCACTTTACCTGGTCCCGCCTTGATTACTTATACGGCATTGACCATTACTCAACAGCCTTAAATGAACTTTCACCGATCCCAATGTTAAAACCGAATTCCAGCTGGCGTTATGAGCGAACGGAGTAGGCTCCTTTTCATCAGGACACAGCTATCCCACTTTTTCCCTTCAATAAGCGGTTTCCAGCCTTTGTTGACGAGGACTTTAACTTTTTCGAACAAGCTATCATCACAGCAGCAGAAGCTTGCATCCCGAGATCTTCGCAGCAGGTAAGCGTTCGGCAACCCCTTGGTGGCCCCAAGAGTGTGCACAAGCTAACCGGGAGAAGAAAAAACTCTACAGGTAATACAAAATGACAAGCACCACCCCAAAAATGATTACTTTTAAAGTAGCTGCGGCGTCAACTCAACAACTCCCCTTTCTTTAGTGTGGAAATGGCACAGAACATATCTTGACGATCCAAAAATTTCTTCATCCACAGTCCTCCGTTATGGGTCTGATATAACCGATACTATCTCTGCTCCAGCAACTGTTGCAGATGCATTAGGCTATAGTTTAGCTAGCTAGCCGAGCTCTATGGTCCCAAGAGTGTGCACAAGCTAACCGGGAGAAGAAAAAACTCTACAGGCAATACAAAAGGACACGCACCACCCCAAATATGATTATTTTTAAAGCAGCTGCAGCGAAATCTCGTCGAATTAATTGCAAACACGTAAACAATACTTTCGAACTTATACTTCGATCGTTAACTTGCACAGAACATATCTTCACGCTCCAACAATTCTTCCCTCACAGTCCTCCGTTATGGGCCTGATATAACCGATACTATCTCTGCTCCAGCAGCTGCTGCAGATGCATTAGGTTATAGTTTTGATAGCTAGCTTTGCTCTATTCGAAATCCTGAAACTTTTCAAAAATTGAGAATTAACACTGCACCGTCAGACTTTTCAACGGCAAAAGGGGTTGATCATACCTATAAACATCTTTTTACACTTTCAAAGTATCAAACTACACTGACGAATAGCAAAGACGATGCACACCCCTTGACCCAGACATGATTTCGTACATAATGCTCCGTTATATTCACCCCTCTGCATCAGCGTTCTTGTTGGATATGTATAACAAAATCTGGATCGAATCCTCTTTTTCATCTATTTGGACTACAGCTTTTGTAATCCCTATTCCCAAACCTGGGAAAGATCCGAAGTTGGCGGACAACCAAAGACCAATTTCGCTGACCTGTTATACTTGCAAATTAATGGAGAAAATGGTCTCTGGCCTCATTTTTCCTATTCTGGAGAGTCGCCAGGCTTTTTTAAACTTTCAATTTGGTTTCTGCAAAAAGTCGTTCGACCGCGGATCCTTGTTAAAACTGGATCATGCCATCCCGGAAGCCTTCTCAACTGGTGGGATGGATCTTGGTGTCCTTTTTGACCTTGAAAAAGCTCATGACACAACGTGGAGAGCTGTGGTCCTCCTTAAACTCCACTCTCTCGGTTTCCGAGGACAGCTCCCTTTTTTAATTAAATGCCTTCCTTCAAACGAATCCTTCCATGCTCGGTGTTCTGCTGTTCCATCACGCCACTTTACTCTGGATGGAAATGTTCCGCAGGGCAGTGTTCTAAGTGTATTATTATTTGCTCTCGGATTCACTGACATCGTTACTTCTATTCCAGCGATGGTCAATTTTTCTCTCTATGTTGATGACCTGGTGCTATACATTGCCGGTGTTAGACTGCCATTTCTTGAACGGCAACTTCAATTAGCTATTGAAAATATTTCACAATGTGGGAACTCCTATGGCTTTAATTTCCCACCCACCAAATCCTCAGCAATTCTATTTAGGAAAAAAGCGAGTCGAAGAGCCTGCCACCTTTCTCCCGCGAACCTAACCTTATATAATTCACCTATTCCGGTAACTTAACAAGTCAAATTTATAGGCCTCATTCTAGATAACCACCTAACATACGCACCGCAAATTAAACTCCTGAAAACGATTTGTCATCGCGTGCATGACCTATTACGTCATCTCGCCTGAAAATCTTGGGATGCTGATCTCAAGGCCCTTTTACGTCTCCACACCGCAATAATCCAATCCAAGCTTGACTTTGGGTGCGTAGTATATGGCCAGGCCTCCCCAACCCTACTACACCTGTTAGATCGCATCCAAAACGAGGCGATCCGTATCTCTTCTGGAGCCTTCCGATCGTCCCCCCGGGTAAGCCTTGAAGTTGAATCCGATGTGTTGCCACTCTCTCTTCGAAGAGAATACATCATGTGCACAAGTTATCTTTGCTTACAAACCTCAATACCGTCTGTTCTGACACCGATTCTGTGAAAGATACCTCAGAATTCTCCTTACTGGTCATTTGCAAACACAGTTTATAGCATCCTTAACTTCCTCAACATTCCTTGCAAAAGGTGCTGCCGTTCTCTTATGCTGAAGAGTATACACCTTGAATATTCCCTTCTCCTACCACCTGTCTGATTCTGACCTCTCTCTCTCTCTAAATCTAACCAACCCACTGTTAAAGTCATAATTCTTGTTTCACTCCGCACTTCACAGTGGAATTACACTTTACTGATAACTCTAAAACAGGATACAGTGTGGCTGCATCTGTTGTCTTTTCTGACCGCAACCTTTCCCAAACCATCCGATTCCTGCTTCAATTTTTACGGCTGAATTAATGGCTATAATGATTGCCCTTTCTCGAATTTTATTCCTTAATCAAGACCACTATTAGGTCATTTATTCAGATTCGTTCAGCTCCCTCCAGGGGCTTAAAGGCCCCTATTTTAAAAACACAATGGTATCCGCTGTACAACAATTTCTTCGGCTGCTCCACTCTCGCAAGAAATAAATCACACTATGTTGGAACCCCTTCTCACTTAGGGATAAGTAGCATTGAAATTGCTGACAGAGAGCTCAGAATGGCTGCCTCCTTTTTCCGTAGCTGTTCTAAGTACCTCCCGGATGACATTCGACAAGGTCGCCTCCCATCAACTGATTATTAACCTGCTCTTCGACAAGGCTTCCGATCTTACTGGCAGGAATACTGGGAGAGTGATAAGCGAGGGCTGAAACTCAGAATTATAAAGCCGAACATTGGTAAATGTTCTTTCTCTCACAGACGATATCGCTTGCACGAGATGATACTTGCACGCCTCCGCATTTGCCAAACCAACATCACTAACAGTCACCACATGTCACGGGATCCTCCTCCCATCTCCAAATTTTGCCGTCGCCATATCCCAGCAACCTGTTCACCCCTTCATTGATTGTCTGTCCTCAACTGGACCCCATTCGCCGTCATCATTTTCCTACTCTATGGTCCATAACACTTTCTAAAAGATTATTCCATATCTTATCTGAATCCTCCCACTTTAATAGTAACTTCTCTTATCTTTAATAGTATCTTTAATAGTATCTTCTCTTATCTCCAATAAATGAATACTCATCACAACATTTAATTTTGTTATGTAATATTAGGAATATATATAATGTAAGGACATCTTTTTATATATCTTTTTATTTATTTTTGACTTCTGGCTAAATACTAATGTTGCCATTTAATTTTTTTTGCGACATTTAAAATAAATATGAGCCAGAACCCACCCATGGAGTTGATTATTCCACCCAGTGTGGCCGCTTTCTTGTGGGCCGAGGTGGCTCCTGTTAAAAAAATAAAAAAAAAATCGCGGAAAAATGCAAGTTTTCAGTATTTTACTACTGAGAAAATTTTAACTATTAACGGTCTAAGAAATATTTTAGCGGAAATTAGAAAGTTAATCGAAAGTGAAAATTAACTTCGTTAATTAACTTTGACGATTTACCCGTTAATGTCCATCACCATATATATATATATATATATAATATATCAAGGGATATTGATATATAATAAATATATAATATATCTATATAATAATATATATATATATTATATTATATATATATAATATATAATAATATATATAATATAATATATAGTATATATATATTAAGTAGTATAATATTATATATAGTATATATCATATATATAATAATATATTATTAATTAGTATATAATAATATATTAATTATATATATTAGATTATATATATATATAATTATATTAATATATATTATTATATTATTATATATATATATATATATAACTATAATTAATATATATATATATATATATTTAATATGAAAATAAGAGTATATAATATATATATACTTAATATTAATATAATATTAATATAAATATATTAATATGATGAGGTTTCAAGCACTCCTTTATAGGGCGGCTCGTCGGCCTGTTCCAGTTTTCTCGTGGCACTCACATAATCTACCCACCATGTATGTATCAACAAAGCCAGTGCAACTTATGGGATATATAGCGCAGAATAGTATTTATAGATAAACTGTATACTTATTTTCTTTGTCTATATAGATTAAAACTAGGGAAGAGATAGATTTGCGGCATCTTAAGTTGAGTATCAAAGAAACATGCTTACTGCACCATATGTCTTATTAAATTCAAGAAAGAAAAGCTGTTGCTTCGATCATTGAGTATAGTCGACTGTGCTCTTGAGCTGCGAAGTAGAAATTATGTTCTAATACCAATCTTATTTGAGTATATTGCTCGGGCACTGTCAATCATTAGCGACACTATTAGCAATGAACGATTTTGCGCCGAGGTGTATAAGCGCGAAGAGACGATATGAAATTATACTCTAAGCGTCGTAGGATCTGAGTGTTTATACCTTACCATACAGTCTGTAAACCCAAGAGCACCAAGCAGAAGGCCATGAGCCCACCGTAGTCATTTTATTGTATCCAGAACTTACACAAACACGGGGCGGACTTGTTTCCTCCTCCAACATTGCCTGTCGCACTCACATAATAAGTACCCTAAAACTGAAATTCAAAGTTTGCACAAGCACTGTATCGAAGCAAATCAGTATAAGATTAAGAAATATAGCTGCGCTTCATATATACCCGAGATATTGCCTTCTTTTTCTGGGAAGGCGGATCGAGGAAATGGAGTGTGAGGGAGGGGGCTATCTCTCGGGACCCTGTACGTATACAGATAGACGGACATTTAGATTTTTGGCGACTCGGTAGTTTCCAGATGTTCACTTCTCAGGCTGTCTGAAGTGTACTTGAAAATTGCTGTGCGTTTTGTTCTATGTTACTTTATTTGCAAATTTTGGATATGTTGCTAACGATTTTCAAAGAACATTAGCATTTGGGTGCCTCATTTATATTAAGTTTCGAGAGCGTTCATTCGTGAGAGACTAGTTAAGAGAGAATAGAGTTAATTCGCTTAATCTTAGTTATAGCATTTTTAAAAATAATTTATTAATTTTTTTTTATTAACCGAGTGTAATGTGAAATTGAAAGTTAAAAGTTAGACATAGTTAAATAGCTAGGAATGACCTTAGCAAGCCAGAATCCATGTAGCACCAGAAGGTGTTATGACTACCCTACTATCATTTCACTTGAGTTTACTATTTATTATATTATTACTATTATTAATTTAAATTAATATTTATTATTGTTAATCTTATTATTATTGATTATATTATATGTATTATGATTAAGAAAAATATTGATATTTTTAATATACTTTTTTAGTCTGGGTAGATCTAATTTTAGTAGATCGCGGTTTAATTTGAAATATTGAATAATTTAATTAAAAAACAGTGAATAATGATAGCTAATGTACGATCTGGGAGCGTGTAGGTGACGTGAAACGCTACTTTAGTAGATATATTGTCTCTATACCGACTACTCTACATTTATATTAGTGCATTCTATTATGTTAATTTGTATATTATTCTATTTTTATTTTTGTAAATCACTTTAGCCACTTATTATTATAGTCGGGTCATTATTAATATTAAAAGCACAATATCAAAAAATAATAAATTGATAATTATCTACTAATTATAATTAAAAAGTTATTTATTAATTATAATTAAGTTGAAATATATATACGCGAGTTCACCTGATCAGTTGAGAGGGGTTGAAGACGACCATTCCATTGAGTAGGGTGAACCTTCGTACAGCAGATATAGCAGAGTTTAAAATGCAGGTCATGATGATAGCGATATAATTTCAATATTTATATTGAATAGTTTGTGAGTAGGTATAATTGAAAATGTAATAAGGAATGAAATTGATTATTAGCATTAACACTAAATTAAATAATATCGATATAAGTAATCCTAAATAATTACCTGTCATGAAATGCAAAAGAATAAAGAAAATTTTAAGAAATGAGCGAATATCAATAAGGTTAAAGAGGTTGGTGCTATATCCTGAGTCATCCCTCTCTTTCATTCTGAGCGGCCGCAATCATACATAGTTACACTAATCTCTAGAACTGTGCTAGTGTTTATTTACATATTATTCTAAATAAATTCCCCTTATGATCTTTTCTTTAAAAAAATTTTCACTTAGGGCGTCTAGAGTATAACTTTTTACAGGCTAATTTCTTACATGTGCTTCATGTATTATCAAGACGAGCATTTGGGAGCGAGCGGCTCATGCTACACCCAGCTGCAATTGCATTTAGCTGATGGTATTGTTTTATGTTTTTTTTTTTAACTCACTATATAAATTAATACATAATATTCAGAATACCACCAACTAAATAATTAATATAAACTAAAAAATACAAATATGATGTTGAAACACGTATAGAGACAACATATCTACCTTACAATGAATCTCTTTACACGAGAACTGGGTAAATCAGAGACAAGATAGTTATGAGGAACCTCCCGTTGTTTGCCATTAACGACTGCTATGAGATTTAATAATAAAAAACTATATTGAGCCCAAAGTATTTTAGACGCTAGAGCGATACCTATTACGCTCAGATGATCAGTATCAGCGATGGATTAGATAAATTAATTAAATTTGTTGTTAATTAATCTTCAAACTTTAATTCTAATATTGCTATTATTAACGAAGTTTGAAAAAAAAGCGACATTTTTATCACAATGATCGTAAATAGTCTATATTATGACAAAGAATTTAATTTGAGTAACCCACTAAAAATTTCTATACATATATTTATTAAAAATAAATTATAAACACTTATATCATCCAAAGTTGATTAATTCATGAATACCTCCAATAAAACTTGTAGACATAACATACCGTGGTATAGATATATACTATATATATTATATGTATATATAATATATATATATATATTAGCCGTAGGCTTATAAACAGATGGAGCGAAAAAAAATTTTATATTTTTTTTATTATTTTATGTTTTATTTAGAGTGATACCGAGATTTCACTCTACCTCCTTAAATCAAGATGGACAGGGTACCTGGTCACTTATATATATATCTCCAATCCCAGACGCTCACTATATATATCCTATAATATATATATATATATATTATATATATGTAAAGTAAAATACTTTTTACCGAGCATGCATCTTTTTTACTGGGAGTAAAGATGATGGAATACTCAGTATACACAAAGTGTACTACAGTATTTCCATGGTATGAAGTCATTGTTCTAAACGAGGTGCCCTATAGCTTATATTTATTATCTGATGGTTCGAGTCCTGGGGCGATGTATGAAATATTATCTATATTTTATAGTATATACTTATATTTATGCTAAAATGGTTTTGACCGCAACATTAAGCATGTTGTGTCTCACACATTTTGCGTTCCTGAGTACTTTGATTGGTTTTCGTTTACTCTGAACTATCTAAGGAAGCACCCATCTATAGAATTGCCTATATTAAGCCCCACAGCATATGTTCCAACCACGCTCCCTAGTCGAAATTTATATATATAATTAAGTACGCTTAGATATTCATTTATATATATATATTATATTATATAATAGAGTTGTCAGACAGCAAGCAGATATCCCCGAAGGCCACATGGCGATATTGTAACTAAAACAACTATGAAATTAGCACAACTCGAAATACTCACAATTATTATAACTGCGATTTTTCTTATTTCCCTCGAAGACAGTTGTTCGGAGAGGCAAAGACACAATAAGTGAGATATGTTATTTAGCTTCTCCTAGAGTATCATATTTTGAGAAATCACCTAAATTCAATATGTAACATCGCATTTTGGCGTAGCGCATTACCTCTCAGGAGATTTCGCACGAGTCTCCTGGCAGTAATGCACGGAGAGGCCAAATTAACCTATAATTTTGTTTCTTCGTCTTTTATTTTATTATTTTAGCAATATTTGGCTGGTATTGAGCACATATAACACATTTGTCTGTGTTTTTAGTTCTCTTTAGCGCCATGTTTCGACGGCGCGCACAGATTTGGACTGTTGGAGCGAGTTGGAGGTTGACTGACATTGTATTCACCCAGCGTTGCAGCTACCCCCGAATGAGCGCGAATGCATGTAGATACCAACAGATAATACCCACCACACTCTTGTCGTAGTTCTATTTATTAATAATGATGGTTATAGCTTTCAGAGTGCAGTGATATTTTGCCATATGCATTAGATAATAAAGAAACTGTTTCATGAGCATACATTCCGTGCGTTTTTCCTGAGTTTTACAAGGCGTCTACATCGACTACAGGCGCTGTAGATCTACACGCCTTCTTACTCTGTATCTCTGATAGAGACTCACGAGGACGAACGACTCATAGAGCAAGCGATTTTGAGACCAAAGGTTTAAATTTTTTCAAGCGCCTTGCGTGGGTGATGAGAAAGAATCAATTTCCATTCTGTCTTTATATTAAAGCAATGGTTATAATTACGCTAATCAAAGCATGTTGGTGCATGTCGGTATAGTTGTCGTTTCTTATGTGCCATTTGGCGAGTTCGTTGTTTCGTGCCTGATACTGCAGACGATAAATACTAACATATGAGCAGAATGCCAGTAGCCCAGCATCAGTGTTCCAATCAACCCTACTCACCTGTGGATTTAATAAATATATAAGCAAATACTATATATATAGACTATTGGGAAAGCTTTTATTCTATTTAAATTGTGACTACAAGTATATCTGTATCGAGATAGCTCATTTTCTTGGAAAGGACGTATATTAAACATAAATATTATTAATAATTCATTTTTATTATAAAAAAAAATTTATATTAAACAATTATAAAATTAATCACATTAAATAAAAACTCATTTTTCAAATTGTTAAGATTCGTGAAGCAATTATCATATACCTTTATTAATTGAGCATGTATGTCTATCTACTTAATTATCTTATTACGCAATTTATTAAAAATTTGTGCTTTTATCACTACGTGGTATGGCTTGAAGAGGTTATTGTTACACGCTAATGATTTCATTACTTTAAATGACGTTAGAGTATAGATAATTTATTGGTCTATTTTTTCGAAATTATAGTATTATTAACTCTAATTTCTGATACTCTTTTCTAACCGTCGACACATAGATTCTATATGATATTTTTAATATAATATTATATTAAAACCCACTTTATAAGCATTAGATTTTCCAAATTTATTACTCATCTAATTGAAGAATAAAAGGAGTGAATGGGAGAATAAATTATTTACACACTTATTAGACTCGAGTTCGATCCCACAAATCTATATATAATATATATAATTATATAATATATATATATAACGTTTATCTGAATATTGCATTTACTATTTAAAAATTCAAGTTGATTTTGAGTATTTAAAAAAATTATAATTATAATATATTTTGATTTATTTTTAATTTGTAATTTCAGTATATAACCCATTCCTTACGGTATACACTAACTACTATATATATACTTACCCATACCTATCTAAGTAATAAAAATAATAGGGGTTTTTTTTTTCTTGTTTTATTTCCATCCTCACAGCCATTTTTTTTGAAAAAATAATGTAAAATTTTGAAAAAATTATTGAGGCCCAATTACGATCATATTATATATTGATATTACTATATTTTTTTCCCTTTTTTATTTTTATTTGAGGGAGTAATAGAGTATATTCCGTACCTAAAAATATTTCTTGAAAAAAATTTTTTAATACCCATATATATTAAACGTTACCGGCTTACTAACGGTCTAGCGGCTTTACATGGACCAGACAGGTTTCTTCAACTATTTTTAAAAATTCGTTATTTACAGAATATATTATACACGTCTATCTGAGTAATATTATCTTAAAAATTGACAATAATATTTTTCTCGAACACATTTGTAACTACGTTTACTCGCGGTTCGACTTATATATATATAGGTTACTGATTTAAATAAAATACAATTACCAAATTTAAATTTTAAAAAAATACTTTTCTCTTGAAAAAAATTAAAATCAATTGGAAATTCCAAGAACGATTTAGCGCTAGCGTTATGATAGCTTACTCCACGACTTTAAGAGTACACACTATGTCAAGATGGAAATATATATTCGAGACAATGAGATAGATCTCGAGAGATAATTCAATATCTTTGATTTCTTTCATATAAAAAGTTTTATATTTATTGAAAAAAAACATTAAATCGCATTCTAGTGGTGAGTCGTTCTGGCTGACGAACTTATATACGCTCTGCGCACATTAAGGATCTGCACCTATTGGTTGTAAATATGTTATGTTCAGCACGTCTTCAGGCAATAAATTTTCACGGCGGATGAGAGAGATTAATATTAATTAGAAAAGAAAACATAATCAACGTAGACGCATAACAAAGCTCCACGATTCCACATAAGAGGATTATCTGTACTAAATCATTTTGACTTGGCATCTAAAAGATTGTGTAAGCAGATTATACATTAATATATATTGACATAATAAATGTTATTCAACCAGAAAAAATAATACTCGATAAAAACTCTTAATGATCCTGCGAGAAACTTTTATAACATCTCGGAGCTTCCACGGAGCTCTACGAGCATGCGCGAGTTTATACCGAGAAAACTCGACTAAATAGGAGTATTATTCGATCACATATTGTGAGAAATGTTTCAAGAGAACAATAGATTATATCTCTTGAATATTATCGGTAACGCACTATCAAAATCTTGCCTACGGCATCAGTGAAAGGTGGCTTGAAATAGGAGAGCAAATAAATCGAATAACTAATCCTCAAACAACACACGATGTTTCCATAAACATGGGACTATGCTCAGGACTACACGATCCCGGACTGCATAGAGTTAGCCACGATACTTTCTACGGCTTCGCATCCGTACCATTCTCATACTAAGGATTTCCTAGTCGATCTATTCTAGAAGGGAACAAATGTGTGAAAACAATACGAATGAACTCTTACAGTCATACATGAAGCACTATTAGAAGTTATTTATTCATTGTCAACCCAAAGAATATATGATTGAGCCGGAATTAAAAATTTAGTATAATTCCACGAAGCTGACATGTTATCTTCAAGGCCGTCCACGCAGACAGATCAGTGTCTCGAATTTATCCGCGAACATACTAGACTAACACTTTCTTTGAGTACTATCTTTTTACTATACACACTATGTTGGAAAAATTGTCGGAGGAAAAACAACAGAAAGATTTGAACTTTATGCATCCACAAAACAATCTGACGCCCTAAACACTATACCATAAACTTTTTTCTTTTAACAACATAGAAATACGAGAATTAATCTTGAAGGAATAATTTCATAGCACCTGGATCACGATTCAGAGGAGATCTACAATTGGAACATCATCCAGATAATTTATGATGGGTTCGGACTCCGTTGCGTTATACAGAATAGAGTTCTGTTGCACCGTGAGGTTTGTGCAGAGCAATTGATTGCGGAGAGAAAAAATATCCAAAGCGAATACATAGTATCCTCAGCATATCTCAAATGTCTTATACGTAAAAGAAACTTTTTTTGAAAAAATCATACCCAGGAACCGGATTTGTCATTTCGCATATACAGAACTTGCTCATCAGTCTATCAGGACACTTGTCCCGGACTCCGACTATATTGTTTTTTTGCTCAAATCTTTCTACATAGCCTTATGATAGAATTTGTTCATTCCCACAACCTTTTTCTGGCGAATAAAATTTTTTCCCCTAAAAAAATTTTTCTGAGAAAATTTAACCCAGGATCGCGGATCTGATCTGGATTCTGGACTAAGATCTCTGCACTATTATGAGCTACCCTGTTCAAGAGAAAGAGAACAGCAGTTGGTGGAACAAGTAGTGAAACACACGTCCTACGATTAGCTTATCTTTCCCACTTAAAAATATTTTTTGAAAATATTACTTTAGTACCAAATTCCCACCACCGAAGCTACTCTTGACTACCGGTTCACAACTCCGGTAACGAGTCCACTGTGCGTGTGACATAAAACTTGGATAAGAGAACATAAAGGATTTGGAACCGCTGATAAGTTTATTTGATTAAATGTGTTGTGTTAAGCGAAGTTTTCTAAATTTTTACACACATTACAAATTTCCCTTCCATTCCACGGCATCAATTAAAAATATTTCTTGAAAAAGAATTCAAGCATAACAATAATCTAGGATTCCGGATTCCGTATGCGGCAGTCTTCTTCATATCTTTAGAGGTAATCCTGAGTGAGCCGATATGATCGACTTTGTCTCGCATTTATCTAGTTCAACTTCAATAATAGGAACAAATGATTTAGTAGCAAATTAATAGATCCTGCAATTGATCACTTTCGAGGTCGAATCCTGAACAAATAATAAACATATTTTCCATTTAACACACCAATTTAAATAATTTTTTCAATATACGCGAGAGCCAAATAGTTATTATCACCCAATGATTGAGCACAGCTCTCGAAAGAATACAGGTATATCTTCTCACGGATCTTAGCCAGAGTAGTCAGATCTAGCAATATAGTATATTCTAATACTAGTTTGGTACATCTAATAATATTGTAGATTTAGAAAGACCACGATTCTTCTTGAGATTAAATTTATTATTCACTCACTAGCACAAAAGGTTTATCAATGACTTAATTTTTGCTTTTCTACACCGTAAAATAAATTCTCTGTTCCATGTAAGCTGGAATCTTCGACTTCTGGCGCTCATCCACGGATATTGAGCTCGCTGCGAAACTTATCCACTCTGCCAGAGCCTCACCGTAGATACCACGAAGATTCTAAAATGTTAGTTCTCACCTCACATTTCTACTACTAAAAATAAGTTCGTACGTACAGCACCACGAGTATCTTTCTTAATATAGATATTTACAGCACTGAAAGAACGTTTTCTACACTTGCCGGTAGAAAGACTTTGTATGCTTCTTTTTACTATGAATTCATATCCCCATAAGGATGACACACACGTGAAATATTAACGAGCGAATTCCACGCTCTTCACTGTCGGAGGTGCTACAAGATCATACACGAGTCATATTACCAACAATAGAACGGTATTACCGACTTATATCGGAACTGTGAACACTTGTGTTCCATTCTACCGATCTTTACACTAAACAATGAATATAAAGACTTTTCATCGAAGAAAATACAATTGGTCAGACACGAGAGAAATAAGTTATATACGCCAATGCTCAAGTAGAGAACCGAGACTGTCACGTATACTACTGTTGTGAACTACCGATGTCCATAATGTTTTCATAACACGCCAAGTCTATTTTGAACATATGCTACAGTACCTGTCTTCATGTAAATAAAAGAAATTTTTCACGGCGCTAAAGAACACCAAGTATTTTTTCTTCAATGATATATAAAATAACACATACCAAAGATGTATTGCGCCATTGTGCAGTTTACCTGTATCCGATACCTTCCATATAGACTTTAGTCAGTCTTAGCTTAACAATATACATAGACTAAATTGAAGTATTCTGCTTACTATATAATAGAATAATTTTATTAGTATACACGAATTAAAATAAAAAAAATTCTGCTTGCAAAATATTTTCCAAAAAAAATTATCATACTCAAGAGATCAGACTCCCGAATCGGCTCTGGATATTGAGCTTACCGGATACCGACACTTAAATGTTCTAATAAACATTGAGTTATCAGTATATACTATAACTTAATTACTTGAATAAATAGAAATTTTTCACCTCATATAAAATAGTATTTATGAAATAGAGAAATTCATACCTCATTGAGAATATCCGGATATCTCACGGCTCATGAGACTTCATCGTTGTTGGCGGAAACTCTACACTTGGCATATCACCTTATTAGTGTATTATTGAGGCGCACACCGGCTCTTCGCAAGAATATGGTTCTGGATAAAATATATAATAGTCATACCTGTAAACTATCTATGCCTCACACTCGTTTTATCATATAAAAAAAAATATTGTCGCCAATATAAAAAATTCATATAACCTACAGGATTATCCGAGCTCCGGATACGGTATTCTATAATATGACGTTATGCTTCGCTCACATGATACCGAGCTATGTTTCCTAACACTATTTGAACATTTTATTAGCTATCAGTATTTTACTTAATCACGTCTTCTTATAAAATTAATTCTCAATTTATTATCACACTAAAAAATTATATTTCTGAAGAAAATTCATAACTCATCACAGAGATCCGGATCCGAGAGTCCGGTTACTCTGGCTAAAGGTTTACTGACACTATTTGAAAATTGTTTCGCATTGTATATTATAATTTACATTTAATATACGTCTTTCATGACAAATAAATTTTTTCACCAAAAAAATATTTCCCTAGTTAAAAAAATTAATTTACTTCACTATAATAACAAGGATCTACGGCTTCTTGGCTTCCGTTATGACTTTCGGCTTCTATACTACACGGATTTTCGAACTAAGGTATTAGTCTGTCAACTTAATTTGCATAAACTTTACAATGAACACTGATCTTTTGAAGATTACTTTTCTTTTTCACTTATTACTTAAAAAAAATATTTTTTTATGAGAATAAAATTTTTCATACTTACTGGCTTACTAGACATTTACCTATAGGTCCTTACTGGGCTAAATCTGACATATATACACCGCTTCACGGATCCCGGATATACCTGAACTAAGAGAATACTTGACATACTATATGAAAATATGTTTTATAAAGTATAATTGAATATTTCACTTCTGGCAGGAAATTTTTCATCTAAAAAATTATTTCTTTATGATAAAATAATTTAGTACACCATCAATAATTTTCATGTCATCGGCACCTATAATAATAGGCACCTATAGCACCTAGGCTGCGGCTTACCAATCCTCATTTAATTTAGTAACTGAGAGTTAAATCCGAAAGATAAAATGGGATGGTGATAAGGTTTAGCATGAATATGGAAAAAAAGAAATTTATCTATAATTATAAATAAAAATTTTTTTTTAAACTTTCATAAAATAAATGTAAATTTATCTAGGCCTGTATAGGCTATTAATACACATTTTTTAGTAATATAATTTACTTATCAATATTACTTTCTCCTTATCCGAGACTAAAAACCATTTAGAACTTTTTATAAAAAATATTATATAAAATACATTCAAATAAGAATATTTCTTATTTTTCTAATAATACAAGATAATTTAAAAAAATAAAATTAAAAATTTTATTTATGATATTTGACTATCAAAAAAAAAGTAGGGGGTCTCAGATGGATAAAGTACTCCCCTTATACAGATTTAGATAAGATATTTAATTCATTAATTGTTACAAGATAGTCTATATAAATAATTATATAAACATTACATATATAAATTAGTGTAATTAAAAAGGGCAATCCCAGTTAAAGTAATAAATTTTTTTTTTATTAAGACTTACATTATTTAACATATTATAAAATCTTATTAAATAGAGAATTTCAATTAATTATTGATATTGAAAGAGAAAATAAAAACTGAATAGTCTATATAAATATATATATATATAATATATACTTATATATAATTAATTACAATTAATAGCAGATTATCACATGTGACATTTGAAATGTAATAATTATATGCCTAGAGCACTAATAAAATCTATATAATTATAGTATATCTATATGGTGACGATAACTCATACTTTAATAATAATTTAGCAACATATCCTATATCTTTTTAATCATATAGTTATATTTACCTGTAAATTTTTATTAATGCTAAACTACATAAAAGAGACTTGATAAAAAATGTGTTCAGTAATTAAATAAAGATTTTATTAAAAAAACAAAATAAATAAAATAAATTTTGGCTCCGTATAATATTGTTGTCATTTTTATAATAACAATGTCATTTTTTATTTTTTTTTTAAAATAGAAATTCTTGGTTAGTAAAATTTTAACTACTAGAAAGTTGAAGCAATATTTAACTATTTTTTTTAGGGTATCATTTTATCATCCTCGGGTCTCAAAATCTTATGTTATATTATATTAGTTTAAAATTTTTTACTATTATTTGCTTTTTTATCTTTAAAATTAAAATTAGTTTAAATTACAGAGATCATTTATTTAGTAATTTAATAATATATTATTCTACGAAGGTGGTAATAACTATTTACTGTATAACTATCCCACCAATAAGTGAGGTTAATAAAGTACACTACTAATATAATAAAAGCTGTCTGTGAGCAGAGTGAACCACCGGTGAATATCGAGTAAGTTACCACCCCTCTTTAGGATAAGGATTGTAATAATCACTGAGCCAGACTACACTTCAATAATAACATGATAAACAAATAAATATAATACTATATTAAATAATTAAATGAGATGATCATAAAATTAAAATATTACGAGAGAGCTTATTAAGGATAAGCGACACATTGACAGTATACACGTTACTCCAAACATGCTTTGGAAAAGAATTTATTAGATCATATTTATCACATAGGAAAATAATTTAATTTTATATATATTTTAAAAAATGTTTGATATATTATGGACGTATCTCAAAATGTCCTTCACAAGATAAGTAATATCCACTATAGTAATGTTATAAAATGATTATTGATGTAGCTTTTATTATAATCTTCAATGGAGTGATGCGACTCAGATTAGTATTAACGTTCATGCGTGTTTTATAATTACTAGCGTAATTAAGGATCAACAACTTCTAGGACTCCTCTCACACACAGCTATTTCCACTGTCTATCTGGACTACAGAATTCCGCTCCTTTCTCCAACTCTCTTATGCATTTTACGTCAATTATCTATACATATAATCGAGAGCGCTGATCCCCTACTATCTGCCGTGCCCGACCTCTCCTCTTACTCCCTTTTCCCTAGCAATCCAATTTGATCTCCTAGCGGGTATGCTCTATTTTAATGGCCAGCAGCCCCCCTAAAGGGACCCTAATGGGAGTAACGAAGTCAAAACGTCAATGTTACTCCATAATAAGGGGGTTAACAAATTTGAGAGGATACATCAACCAAAACTCCCTTAAATTGAGGATATGAAAAAAAATGTGTGTTATAAACTTGAATTCCTAACGTTCTTAAAAGAAACCAAATATCGTCAAGCTTGATTCTCAAATTGATCTCAACTGCATAGAACCTATCATTATATCTTCTGAAGCCTCAAATTTAACGATTATAAAGAATAATCCAAGTCAAAAGTCGACTTCCATGACTCAGAACCTAATTGAAAACTATACTATATATATATATATATATAATATATATATATAATATATATACTATAATATATACGTTAAAATATAGTAAATATTGATGGAATTATGATGGAGGTTTCATCCAATTGTATAATTCGTATTTATTAATGTATTATTATTAGAATACATTTTTTATATATTAATAATAAATATATAAATTAATTTAAAAGTATAGATAACAAGTATACTTAAGATTATTATAGTGAAAGATTTTTATAAAATAATGAATTTTTATAAAAAAAAACGAATTCAACAAAGTGTCAAAATTTTTGAGTTAGAGCGGAGAGGGGTGAATCGTACCACCTTATTAATTTATTATTCTTATATTATTATCTTATCATTATTACATTTTTATTCTACAGTCTATTACTAGAATTTTATAAATATGATATAATAACTAATTATATAATATATTATTAGTATAAAATATATTAAAATATAAAATAAATCTAGATAAAATTTGTTAGTAATAACGTAAAAGACAATTTACATAAACTTAAGATGTGATCCCAGATAGTCACCTACCATCAATGGTTGACCGCTATCACCACTCACACAAGGTCAGGCTGATTTATTAGCGTAAGTTATCAAACTTTAATATAAAAATTTTATTATTTTAAAAATTAACGTTAAGAAATTGGTATTTTGTTATGCTTATGACTCGATCATGATATATATATAAACCTCGTAGATTTACAAAAAAAAATAAAAAAAAATTACAAAAAGTTAGCTATAATAGTGAGAGAGAGTCGTATTGGGAGAATTCACGACACTTCTGCCAACGGAGATGGGGTCACGCATGTCATCAGCACCACTAAAAAATTCCCGCCCGACGCTAAGTATTAAACTATAGAAAAATCTTCTAATTTTCGAAATAGTCACATTTGGTTTACAAATATAAAAATAATTTATTGAGATCAGTAGCTGGTATCTAATGGAGCAGGTGGTTTTGGAATAAAAAAAAAATATAATGAAAATTATTATGATCATAAATTTTATTTAATTAAAAATAATAATAGTATTTTTTTTAAAAGTTAAATTTTTAGATGGAGTTAACAAACAGAATAGTGGAAAAAAATAGAGTTTAATAAATCAGTCTGAATTCATGAATGAAACATATTCAGATTATTCAATTTCAAACGAAGGCGTTTCTATCACACATTTTGCATTTCTGAGAGAACACCAATTATAAAACCACGTGACAGTCCGAGAGAGTAATAGGAATATACATAAACATTATAAATACACAGTAAATTCGTTTCATGACAAAGCACGATTCAAATTGTTGCGGGCGAGAGCATGGGGAATCGAAATTGACTCGAGTGTGCTCTATTGACAAAAATTATGATCCCTTAGAATTATCGCCTTGATGCGTGAACTAGAGAGATTTTAACGATTATAAAGAAAATCCAAGTCATGTCGGTATATCGGTGACAATAATACTAAAAATTTAAAATAAAATAATTCATGGATTATATAACCTATTCTTAGTTCTTAATGTTTAAATGGTTGCTTTTACGTTTAAGAAATTCCGAGCGTTTAAAACCCTCTAAACGATATTTTGCATATATATAGTATATATATATATATAATATATATTATCAAATATATCATTATAACTAATATCATAACACCACCACCATATATATATAATAATATATAATATAATAATAATATACTATATAATGATATATATATATATACTATAATTACCTCTCCATATTAATTATAATATATAATAATATATATATATATTATAATATATATTACATCACACCGCTATATAGTATAGGCTCAAACGGTAACGAACGGTAGTGCATGTGCAAGCCATCCGCAGAGTTCGGATCCTAGTAATTACTACAAGAGTTCCCCCTCCTTGAATAGGCCTATGCCGTTAAAAATGACTTTTAATAAAATTATATACATATATATATATACTTAATATATATATAATATATATACTATCACTACCAGCTCATTTAAATAACTACATATATATACGTTATATATTTATACTATATTTATACGTTTAATATATTAGTATTATATATATATATATATATAATATAATATATAATAATATAATATATATATATATCTATAATATATATATATATTGAATAAGCGAATATATTATAAATTAATTTTTATCAGACAATCTCATCATCTTCCATGGTCTAGTGGTTAGACAATAAGCAGGAAGCCTAAAGAGTGATATTTCAATAATCCTCACTGGCCCGACGGATCGATCTTAATGAGTCAATGACGATATGTCGTCGTATACTATGAGGTATTCGAGTTAAAATCAAGTTGCTGAAATATGGTGTCCACTTGCGCTCGAATATATTTACACAATCACGAGAATGACAACTACAATACACAAGTAATAAATAAAGCAACTTCACCAACAGTATAAAATTACTACTTCTCTTTCTACTACTATTTAAGTAGAAAAAATAGTTTAAAAATTAATATTGACCCATTTATACAACTGAACAACAGTTTATTTTTACTAACTATACCTGACATAGCTTTTGCTACTACAATAGTAGTTTCCATCTACTCTATCCAAAAGTCTAAAGTTAACTTTTTAGAGGTTGGAGCTCAAAGGAACCCGAAAATAGTAGAAAAGACTCAAAAGTTGTTATTTTAAACTAAACTTTTCTGTATAGTATATCATTACTTATGATATATATATAAATATATTATATATTATATATATATATATATATTAATATATACTCTATATAGTTTATGCGTATATAAGTATATATATATATATATATATATAATATATAATTATCCTTAAATTATATAATAAATATATAATATAATAGTATATATATTATCATATATATTATATATTAATATATAATATAATATATATATATATATATATATATATTAATATATAAAATATATATATATATATCTATAACTAATAATATATATAATATATATTTATAAATATTATATATATATATATATATTATATATACTGTAATATAAATTAATAGTATATATATAATATACTATATATATATATATAATATATATATATAGTATATATATATATAAATTATATATATATATATATAATCAGGCATATTTGTAGATACTGTACTTGTGACTACCGAGGTACATAACTTAAAACCTAAATTTAATCTAACCTAACGCTAACCTAACTTAACCTAACCTAACCTAACAACTAAATTTTCATTAAATTATATCCAATTGTGATCAGAAACTTAGGAGGTTATGAAATCATCCTCACTAGATACAGTACAGTAGTCGACAATATGCCTTATATTTTATATACTACTATAGTATTAGTATATATATATATATATAGTATATATATATATAATATATATATATATATATATAATATATATATATATAAATAGAATATATATATATATATATATATATAAAAAGTAGCAATTGCAGAAATATTTTTACTTTATGTCATTTCTTTTTTTATTTTTATTTCATTTAGTTTTATTTTGTATATTTAATACATATTGAGGCTTTTTCATGTTTGTTTTAATATTCTATTAGGTTTATTCATTTTTATTTTTCAAAAACTTGTGCCTAAAAATCAGACCTTCACGTTTTCCTGCTACTTGTCGTGTAATGTATTGTGTATTCTCACACTCAATTCTTTAATAAGCTTACTGCCAATCTAATAATAATTCATTTTCCCGAGTTATAACATAATTTATATAAGAATCATAATCCAGCATTCTGATCTTCTCATTCTTAATAATTAATTTATATATATATATATATATTATAATAATATAATTAAATATATATATATATATATATATATATTGTATTATATATATAATATATAATATATATATATAATATATAATATATACTATATATATACATATATATAATATAAATATATATATATATAAGATATATATATATATTTACTATATATATACTAATATATAATATATATATATATAATATATTTATATATTAATAGTATTATATATATATGAATTATATAATAGATATATATATAGTATACATATATAATATATATATATATATATATATTATATATATAATATTAAGTATATATATATATATATATATATATATTTATATATATAATATACATATATATATATATAATATAGAATATATATATATATATTAAAATAAATATATATAATATATATATAATTATATATAATTAAGATATAGTATTATATATAATATTATAGTATATATAATAAATATAGTATATATATATACTATATATATATTATATATAATAGTATATAATATATTATATATATATAATAGTATATATATGGCGAGCAGGATTTCATTTAGGGGGGAAAGGTTCGGCGATATATATATATATATATTATATATATATATATATATATATATATATAATATAATAATAATATATAATATATATATATATAATATAATAATATATTTTAATATATATTATATTTATGCAATTTGCCTTTGACGCCAAAACAAGATATTGAACGCACTAGTTATTCAAGTCAACTGAAAACGAAACCACATTAAAACTTTAGGAAAAACGTTAGTAATTCGTAATTAAACTTCATTATCTATCGATTGATGTATTTTTCAGTTTTTTCTACTAATTAAACCTTAAAAACGTCGTCAGATCAAACGTATATAGGTTCATTTTTATTCGCAAGATTAGGAGGAGGCAATGCCCCCCCCTGCCCCCCTATCGCCCAATATATACCTGTATTTATTATTTTATTTATTCTACCTACACTTTTTTCCGCTTGAGCGGGGTAGTGGTACGTACAGCCTCTCTCATTCACACTCCCCCTCATCTCGCCCCCACCCACCTCCTCCACC